>OX382343.1:8816543-8923552 GCA_947507615.1 Hemithea aestivaria
TTTTTTAGGGTTCCGTAGTCAACAAGGAACCCTTATAGTTTCGCTTTGTCCGTCCGTCCGTCCGTCCGTCCGTCCGTCCGTCCGTCTGTCTGTCCGCGGCATTGCGGAGAAACTATAAGTCCTAGAAAAGTGTAATTTTGTATACAGGTAAGTAATAATAAGGGTAAGAGAACGGTGACAAAAAATAATTTTTAATTAATTAATTTAGGCTACCTCCCGTACACGTAAGATGGGGATGATTTTTTTTTTTCTGGCTGATACCATCGTGTGGGTTATCGTTGAATAGGTATTTTAAAATGAAGGACGGTTTGCTAAGAAACTTTTTCGATTTCATGTTCTGTTTGAAAGATATTCAAGTTTAAAAAAAAAAATTGAGCGTCCCCCCCCCTCTAAAATCTGAACTACTAGCTTTAAAATTCTGAAAAAAATCAGAGGTGTGCTTTCAACCATGAACTTTCCAGGAAAACTATAGCGGTTAAGATAAAATTATTAGTTTCGGTAAAATCAGCAAAATAAGAATACCTAAAGCTAACCTAGCCTATAGTTTATTAATGCATAACTAGATGGCGCTAGTAGTAAAATTAGATCGCGCAAGCGATTGTTCGTGGTTGTATTGTTTACGAGTTATAGCTATCACAAATAAATCACCATAATATTACAGAGTTACTTAGCTCATAATTTCTAACTTAAGTTTTTTTATTATAATTTGATATAGCATGGTCAAGGCTACTTGTGTGAATGATCCGGATATATTTTTTTTAATTTGCGGAGAATATTATGCTCAAAGAATTCCGTTTGAATGTGACAACGTTCATAATTTAGGCTTACAAAAATTACTTTGTATACTCCCTGGAAATTAACGACAAGCCTTGGATTCCCCAAAAGTTATGCAAAACGTGTGTTGAGTATCTACGTTTGTGGACAAATTAGAAAATAAATAGATTTTGGTACGAAACCGCTATAATGTGGAAAGGACTCGAGAACCATCACGATGACTTATTTTTGCTTAGTGTAAACATAAAACTATTGTTTTGATTTTATTAAAAATTAAGTATGCGGAACATAACTGGCTCATAATGTGTTCATTTAAAAATGGTTTACTTTGTTTTAGGCCAATGGTGGTTATATTTTTTTTTGTAAAGTAAGAATTATTTGGACTTTTCTCAACACGTCCAAAAACTAATGCGTCACTTTCAAAGGCTCGAATGTGACATAACCATCAAGTTACACTCTCTCCACGACCACCTAGACTATATTCATGACAATCTTGGGGTACTAAGTGAAGAATTGGGCAAGCAATTCCACCCGAACTTTTGTTCGATGAAGTAACGCTATCAAGGCTTCTGGAACGCACATATGATTGCTGAATATTATTAGAGCATTTAGAATAGCCCTCTGCCTTCAGTTTCAGCAAGAAAATCAAATAACATAAAGAGTTTTTCAACTTAAACTTAAATTAATTAGGATCATCTCTACATTGACCACCCACAAGGTGGACAGACGACCTTATAAAGGTCGCCGGAAGACGCTGGATGCAGGTCGCTTCCAACCGGTACATATGGAAGTCCAAAGGGGAGGCCTATGTTCAGCAGTGGACGTCTTACGGCTGAGATGATGATGATGATGATGATCTCTACATTTATAGCGTTTTATTACGAAAACAACATAATATGTGTCATATCTTTTTAACTAGAGCTGGTACAGAAATTTCAGTCACAAATTTGAAATCGTCGTCAAAAATCATCCAAAATGCTGTTGTGCAGTGTATTCAATCTACTAGAACTACGGAACCCTACATTGTGCGTGGCCCGACTCGCGCTTGGCCTATTTATTTTTATTTATCTTTAAAATATTGTGACGATACCTGGTACATTAAGCAATGAACTACACAGTAATTAATAAATCTTGAGGATGTAACGTCGTATAATAGTATAATAATAACTGGTTTGCGTGTGTTGTATGTACACTGATATCAGTCAATCAGTCATATTTCCCATTAACTGCGCCTATCAGTTTTACCCGCAGCGCAGGAAGAAGCCTATATGTTATTTTGAAGTCTAAGCTACTCGAATTTAGGTACATAACATAAAATCCAAAACAAACAATGTGTAAATTCAAAGGGCCTTATTGCTAAACATAAAGCGAAGTTAAGTAGTAGAAACTTCGTAGAATCGAAATCTTTTTTATTGTATGAACCGATTTGGAAAATCCGTTTTTAGTTTCCAATTTCGCATTAATTTTTATCAAAAGGTTTTTAAGTTACACATAAAAATGTGCGTTTTCCTCCCTTATTGAGAGTGAGCTTAAAGTTAATATATTTTATAAATTTCCTTGAGTATATCTCCCCTTTCACCACGCCTACATGCTTTATTAAGAGCTCAATTCGATAACGTTTAACATCAACGCAATATCTCGTACAAGGGGGGTGTTCTTAATAAAACTTGATAATCCACAGTTGGCACACTGACTTTATACTGCCTCATGTATGTACTTGTACGTTACATAGATATTATTACAGAATGGATGCCAATTCTTCTACTTTAGCCCCGTAATTAGCTTCCCGTAGTTTCCCTAGCCCTTGACTCAGCCTTTTCCGAAGAAATGGAATTCTAAATTCAAAAAAATCGTAGAGAAGACGTGATTTTTTTCGATTTTGAGATTGAGTAGAGGGCGAAGACACTACTTAAAATACGGGGGCAAGAGTTGGAACCTCCACTCAAAAGATATTTATGCAAAAAGATATATCTTTTTTAACAAGTGCTTCTCATATTTTGTGACTTTTTTTGACTCTTCACGTGAACATTTGGGCGATGTGGAGACCTGGCTTTAGATGAAGAAAGCTAGGAATAACATTGTAACATACGGTCTAACAATATCGGTTTTCGTTGCAGTGATAGATAATATGTAAAACATATACCTACTTAAAAATATCTAAGTTTACCTTGTGTATTATGTTAGGGTGGGTGTACCGGTCCCTCTCTTCACCCCACCGCGGAGGGGTCCTCCTGTCAGTGAGGACCAAACGCCGTCGGGGCCGCGGATGAATGCTTCGGCGTACCCGTTGCCCCGGCATTATGGCGTCCCGCAGGACACCCCCAGGTTTTTTAGTGGGTATCCCCGCCGCTCCCATCTTTGGCGGGGGAGTCCCACATACCGCCCTGCGCCCCCCGGCGTGGGGTGATGATGCGTAATGCATTTTTCCTGGGATAAAAAAAAAAAAAGGGTGTACCGGTCCCAAACCATTTAAGAGACTAACTTACCTTTAAAATTGTGTGAAATATTTATTACTAGTTATTTTTTTATATTGCTCATGTTATATTTATAAGTTATAATTTAAAAGGAAAACACTTAACTCCTTTCCTTCTGTTTATTAAAAATCATAAAAGGTGTAAAACTGGAATGTACCTAAGTTTGACCAGCAGGCCCCAGTTGTTGACAGGATCTGTACTAGAGATTGACCAATCATAAAAAATTCAATAAAACATAAAATTTCCACAAAAGTATTTTTTTTATAATTAACTTTATTAAGGTTTCTGCTGTCACCAAATTGAAATATTTATTACTAGTTATTTTTTTATATTGCTCATGTTATATTTATAAGTTATAATTTAAAAGGAAAACACTTAACTCCTTTCCTTCTGTTTATTAAAAATCATAAAAGGTGTAAAACTGGAATGTACCTAAGTTTGACCAGCAGGCCCCAGTTGTTGACAGGATCTGTACTAGAGATTGACCAATCATAAAAAATTCAATAAAACATAAAATTTCCACAAAAGTATTTTTTTTATAATTAACTTTATTAAGGTTTCTGCTGTCACCAAATTGAAATATTTATTACTAGTTATTTTTTTATATTGCTCATGTTATATTTATAAGTTATAATTTAAAAGGAAAACACTTAACTCCTTTCCTTCTGTTTATTAAAAATCATAAAAGGTGTAAAACTGGAATGTACCTAAGTTTGATCAGCAGGCCCCAGTTGTTGACAGGATCTGTACTAGAGATTGACCAATTATAAAAAATTAAATAAAACATGAAATTTCCACAAAAGTATTTTTTTTATAATTAACTTTATTGAGGTTTCTGCTAAGGGCTAATAGAGATCAACAAGTTACATATTTAAGTCAAAAATAAATAAAATTTCTAACATTATCAAGGAAACTCGATACCAAAAAAGATATTTGGCCATTTCTTCATCCGAGCTGTTGGCATATTCACCAGATATTGGTGGCGCAGTGCCGTTTGCTTGGACGTTCGGTAGTAAAAGGGTGATGGTGGAACTAACCCGTAGAGTTCTGAGGAGCACTCTCCGTTATGGAGTTTGTAAAAGACGTACAGGCAACTGAGTGTCGATGTGCGAGATCTTGTATTTTGGTCTCAGTTGCCTCTCATCACCAATAATTTACATTTACGTATGATCCTAATTTTATCTCGTCATCAGATCTTCCTTTCTTGCAGTAATGGACCAATGGTGAATTATCCTCTTCTGAATCAGAATCTATCCTATTTTGTACTCTCTTTCCTGTTTGTTTTGCTTTAGGTTTCTCAATTTTGTTCAATTCTTTTAACTTCTTCTTTTCTTCTCTTGCCAATTTTCTGTTTTCTTTTTCTTCTTGTTCCTTATTTTTTCCATTCCAATACTTCATCCACTCTGCTGATGTTACTGCATCCGGTAATCGCTTTTTGTTTAGTTTTTTACAACCTTTTTTCAATGGTGATTCAGTCCGGGCCAAACTAAAGAAGATGCAAAAGCTGAGCTGACTGTATTTTTAGAATTTTCAGCCGTTGAGTCTCTAGACTCTGATGGTTTTTTAGGTCTATATTCTTAGTCAATCTGTGTTTTGGATGTCCCTGGTTCGGGTGTTTTTTTATTCGGCATGTTTATCGAATTTTGTTGCCTGCCTGTATCTGTTTTAATGCTTCGTAAATGTCGTTTCCGCTATGTTTAAAGAATTTCTTCTTGGGTGGAATATTTAATCTAGAACAAGCAAAAAATACCAATAATCAGATATTTTGGTCATTCTTAGGAGCATATATTTTGTATGCGGTACCAATTTCAAACCACTGGTCAACTAATGGAAATAATACGATTTACGCCATTTTAAATCGATTTTTGAGTTACAGATCTTATTATAGACTAATAACACATTAAAAAGAGGATAGTAAAGATTTTTATTTAGAAGAAAAACATAAATTAAAATACCTTAAAAACTAACCTATCGTCTAAAACTTAAAAATACTCCGAAATCATATTATCTAAAACTAAATTAAATTATAAAAACTAAACTAAATCTAAACTAAATCTAAAAAGGGCCCCCGCGGCATCGTGCCCAAAACGCTGGCAGCATTACCTCTCTGGATTGCAATACTGATACGCTGTCCGAGGTAGCTGCCAGCCCTTTGGTCACCGGTCGCTTCAACCAAACGCTCAGATAAATCTTTAAATAACTTCTGAGCGCTTGGACCCCACGGACCCAGGGTCTCGACACCAAAAGGGACAAAAATGTATTGGTTGCCGAGACCCAGGTATTTATTAATTTTTCTTGCTTCAGCCGCCTCAGCAGCTGAGCAAGCTCTTTTTGTGGTACCGGGAAGATGTGACGGGGCCAATGTGTCTACACAGGTGGCATCCCAAACAAGCACCCGCCCCATCTTCCACGGTACCAGCGTCATTCCGTCCGGTCTCTTGCCATCGTCTCTCGAAATCCCATTAGGCTCGAGAATTGCGGGAGCATTGGCGGTGGCAAGAGAGCGGCGAATGATGTTGTTGAGTGCGGCATGGCGTGATAAACGGCCGGCACTCAACTGGCAAGAAAGTCCGTGGTGTCCAAGTTGGTCGACGACCGAGCCGCAGGGACACTTATGTGGCACACAGACCGGCACCCCTAACCTGAGACTGATCGCAATGCGGAGAGTTTCTGGGTCCAGGAATGTACCAGCTGCCGGAGAAGGATAGGCATTGAGCCAAAACCCAGCCTCCCTCCTGGCGACAGCTAGTATTCTTGCGCGATTAGGGCCGAAACTTGAATTTAAAATATTAGCAAAAACAATTTTACAAAGCGGATCATCCCAGCTCCGTTGGGATTTTACAGTTGTAGGAAAATTTTGGCCCGGACAAGCATCTGCCCAAGCGTTCCTAGCATCGCTCAAACCCGCTACTTCGTAGTTTGAAGGAATATTCCTTAAAATATTACCTACGAGAGTAGCAGAGCTGTGAACAGAAGATAGGAACGCTGGGAGTGCCACACTGGAAATTTTGCGAATCCCGAGGCCACCGTATCTAATAGGCAAAGAAGCCTGTGGCCAAGATTCGTCATTCAGCTGAAGATTTAGAATCGATGCCAAACAATTTTGGATAATAGAATCTATAGGTATCAAAATGTTTTTGTAATTCCAAAAAGGGCAACAGCGAAGGAGGTAGGTAGATTTTGGAACAAAAAGGCAATACTTTAGGATAGTAATAGCTGAATGCGAGCTGATTTCTAAAAAGCGATCAGAACAGTTTTGGAATTTTGACCTGGTTTTCGAAATAATATCCGGTAAGGCATCATCGAAGACGGGGGCTCCTAGGAGTGTTAATGTTTGTTTTGTCACTATTTTTATCTGAGGAGCAATTTCCTCAAATTTTTGAGTGACGTCATTTACGTTGTAAGCCAAATTATGGAGGTATAGTTCACATATACATTAAAAAGATATAAAATAAATATAGCAATCAGTGAGCTAGTCTTTGACCAACCGGTCAAATATAGGAACATCTTATCAAATCATGTACCTGTAGATAACCAGTTAAATAACTTTTGAAATATATGGTTTGCAGCTATAATTCAATAAAATTCTAAAATATTACTTCAAAATCAATATAAAAAATCAACAACTGAAGCAAAATTCACTCATAAACAATACCAAATAGTAGAAAATATTCTTACCTGTCGGTACTCGTTGCTTACTGCAATGGTGGCGAATGACAACTAAGAATGGACACTTGAAAATAAAAAAAATATTGTAGCGTTCACTTGTAGTCTCTATCTAGCCGTATAGTGATTGGTAGATTTGTATTGATACCGAAAACATGTAGCCAATAAAAAAATTAACATAAAGTGGCGGGAAATCTTAATATTTACATCTAAAGCCGTAAGTGGTCAACAACCGGTGCCTGGAGGGTCAACCACCTATATGAAATGAAAAAAACTGTTATTCGTGATTGCTCTTTAAACTTAAAAAAAAAAAAACTTTTAAGCTGGTTAACTTATAAATTAAAGCAAGCGGTATCTATCTAAATATGTTATCTACGTAAGGTACGTATGTATGTACCACGTAAATTAAGGCCGACCCAGAAAGTGCGCGTTTTTGGAACGAAACCTATTTTTGGTGCGGGTTCGTTTTAGATAACCATTGGATAAAGTTTTTTTTGCGGCAATTTTGGCGCAATTACTTCAATTGTGTTTGCGCCACTGCGTCTTAAATGTTTCGCTTTTTTACTGTAAATTGAGACAAGCATTTCAATGCGGCCTTCTACGCCTTGAATTTAAGACAACAAAGGTAACAATATGATATTTATTAACATCATATGATATCATATGATATTTATTATCATGCAATACAAGTCGCATGGACAAGCGGTTCGGCATGTTCCCGCAGGTCATGATGACATTATGGCATCCCGCAGGAACTGACCCAGTTTTTTTAGTGAGAATCCCGCGTCCATCTTCGGCGGAGGTGTCCCACATACCGCCCTGCATAACCCGGTACAAGGTGACAATGCGTAACGCATTTTTTCTGGGTTAAAAAACCTTACACGTTGGTCAACGTCCGACAACGACTCGTTTGCCAATGTGCAGCGTATTTTTACACTTGATGATTATAACTGAATGAACTGAATCTCAAACCACTATCTCAAACGTGACGTGACGTTTCCAAAAGTGACAGAAAATAAATCAATTACCAGTAACTCAGTTTATAAGAAGGTTATAGAAGGAAGACATTTTTCATAGAAGCATAATAATACAAATATAAAAAAGTAAGTGTAAGTAAAAGTAAGTGTAAAGTGTAAAAAAGTAGTAAAATTATTTAAAAACCAAATTAAAAATGTTATTTTAGATATTTTGCGGACAGAATTTACACTGAGCCTACTAAATTTACCTTTAACTTATATACAATATATATTAAATATTCGAGCCTCATTTCATGAGCAATTTTTCAAGTTGTCCAAATTTTGCGAACGAGCTGTTAAGATTATACCTAACTTTTTTCTACGCGCAATAAACTACAGGAAAACAATTAGGGAAAACAAAAAAGAGTCTGGCAAATACAGGGAAAACCAAATGGAATACTATATGAGTAATTACCCGCCGACATTGCTATACTTAGTTATTTAAGATCGAATTTGGGGAAAACAAAGAAAAATAGAATATTTATAATGGTACTAACTTATTCTTTTATGGCATCGGTAGGAAACCCTTATTGCGAGAGTTTGTTGGTTGAGATTCCAGCTTGTTTAATATTCCGCCACTCTCTTTATTTACTTGAATATGCTTACCGTATGTTTGACCACGTTCAACCTGATGGAAAGTGTAGATGCAGTAGACGTTGAATCACGTAAGATGTCTAAAAAGGACCTTCGTGTCTTGAAGATGCCCATGTTATAACGCACGCGTATTGCATATCTACACATTATCCTTACATCTTGAATAACGAGCGCAACACAGTGTGGCATAGGACTTCGTACTTATGGTATACTCTAGGTAACTCTGCTTTTCTCTAAAGGATCGCATCAGAAATGAGGTGATTCGGAAGAAAACCAGAGATACCGACATATTCGAAAGGATTAGCAAGATGAAGTGGCAATGGGCTCGATATATTACCCGCAGAACCGAAACCGATGGGGTACACGTGTTCTAGAGTGGAGACCACGTCTTGGCAAACGTAGTGTAGGTCGTCCTTGGGCGAGATGGGGTGAGGAGGAAGACGGAGGAACGAGTTGAGTGGCATTCCATGGGAGTGCCTATGTCCATCAGTGGACGAACGTGGACGAACGCTGATGATGATGATGAACTCTGCAACTGTGAGGGTCAGGCGTTATCGCTTAACACCTCGTACTCGATTGCATTAAAAAAGTTTGCATGGAAGTTGCCACCGTATCTTAAAAAATCACTAAAACGTTCTCTTCATTTCTGAAAATCAAAAAACGTAAAGCCACTCTTCCCTTTAGAGATTGATTGAATGATTTATTTTCACCAACGGAGCTGAACCCAAGCGTTTAATCAACGGATTCAGAGATCATTTTGGAGGGTGAATCTAACCTTCGCAAAAATGTCCTGAAAACAAAGGAAGTCATTTATTAAAAGTGGTTAAATCACGATTTTTTCTTGTTTGCTTCTTGTTTTGTTACATCTTGCCAAAATTAATGTTTTAGCTGTTAAAATTTATCGCTTTGTAGCATTGCCTTTTTGGGTTAGTTACAATAATGGTTGCTCTTTTCGAAGCTTCAGAAATATAAGAAATTTTCGTGCACTTACGACTTAATCTAATCAGCATTTATACTTTAAAAACGCAGGTCGCCCTAATTACACTTACTCAAATAAAGATAATTGCTACATAAAAAAAATACCACCACAAAAATTATAGCTAGTAATTGTACTAATTGGCGGAGTAGTGTAGCCGAACCAGTATAGGTTGAGTTGCCTACCTACATATATTTTTATATGTTAGAGTTTCAGGTAGCCAAGATTACTACAAGGCTCCCAACATGACCTAAAGACTTTATATAGTAGTATTATGTAAGTGTACCTATTAGATAAATTTAACAAACATATTTGGACAAGGCAGATTCCATAATTTAAGTACCATATATAAAATAATACCCTTTTAAAGTCTACGTATGAGTGAATCACTGAAGAGCTTTCTACAGGTATGCCTTTGGAACCTAAATTATGATCCTAACATCGTACCTTTGATCCCAGCCTTAAATCTTATTTAAGACAAAAGTAATCCAGTTCAAAGTCATAAAAGGCCTTCTACACGGTAGAGACCGCCGCTCATTGTGACCCTGGTCAGGTCAATCAATTTTTGTATTTAAGGCCGAGAAAACACATTACGCGTACCCTGCCATCGGGGGTATGGTTAGGTTATGTGGGACTCCCCGTGCAAGACGACTGCACGAGTATAACCATTAAAACAACTCGGCAGTGCTCCTTGTTATGGAGGACTGGGAATCGGTAGAGCCTTAGCTTCCAGTCCCCCATCGACGACCACCCGTTTTCACAAAGGCGATGTCCCTCTTATAAGGGAGGGGCTTAACTTATGTATAAGTTCTTCTCCGGTATTTGACCACGAACGTAGCCTGTCGCGAGGGATGCGCTCACGGTTGAGACCAAAGCAAAAAAAAAACAAATGTATATATGTAATGCATGTATGTGTGTCATCAAATTTATTTAATGTTAATTGTTTTGTTTGTAATTGTTGTGTGTAATAAAGAGTTATCTATCATAGCCACCAACCAAATATCGGTCGGGTCAACATACAATGTATACACCGTCCATTTTTATATCTACTCGACCAAGGACACGATCCACGTTTGGTCTCGACCGTGTAGAAGGCCTTTAAGTGAAAAGGTCGACGTCACGTCCAGTCCGACCATCAAATCTTTCAAAAGTCGAATTCTTGTTTCTTTCAAGTGCTCATTGACTCCGTTATAATTAGAACCGGCCGCCTTCGGTTCCAGAGTTAATTGTGATGAGGTACTAGGGATGGGGCTGATTGAACGTTTGTATCGATAGAAAAATCTATATCGTTTATTTTATTTATTTATTTTATTTTACAATTTTAGGAAAACTTACGTCTAGGTCTATAACTAGGGCACTTCAATATAGTATTAATGGACATTTACAAGTTTCCACTTATAGGCAACAGAATATTACTAATTTGACGTGGACGGAAAACAAAAATCATGCAAAGTAAGTTTTAAAGAAATAATAACACGGTAATACAAAATATAACAACAGAATAAAAATTATGCATTCTGCGGTGCTACTGACTAAAAAAATCAACGGTAAGATTACGCCTTACATGTCCTGCACAAGTGTTAAATATATCCAGATCTAGCCTGGTAACAATGTCATTGAAACACCGACTCGCTCGCAGCAGATAACTGTTCTGTCTGTAGTTGGTTTTGGCTCCGGGGACATGCAGGGAACATGGTCTCCGGAGTGAGGCGTACGGGTCCTGCAAACCGATGCGCTGCAGCAGCTCAGGACAGTCAATTAGGCCATTCGCTATATTAACTAAATACGCAACGTCGGCTATACGCCTTCTTTCATCTAATGGTAAAATATGAAATTTCTTACAACGACTCAAGTAATCTGGATAAAATGATTTTATTTTAAATTGAAGGTGACGTAAGAAACGTTTTTGAATGGATTCAATACGGTTTATATATGTGTTGTAAACAGGATTCCAGACTTGAGAGGCATATTCTAAATCGAAATGACGATGGCATGGGGCCCACTGATCAGTTATCTACTTAATTATTGCCTAAATAAATATGTAAATGCTAGTTAATTGTCCAGCGTAATTTTATCAGATTTTATTTTTAAAATCTACCTACTCTAAAAATTATAAAAATCGGTCAAGCCGTTTCTATAGTGTTTGATAACAAAGATTTTTTTGAAGGAGAAGAAAGAAGACGTGCAGTAAATAATATATGCCTATAATATTTCTATATTTATTTAGAATCATGGAAAATGAGCAGTGATAACTAGCAAACCCAAGCTTCTTGTAGTTTTGCTGATTTTATCTTTTCTTTTCGAATATAAATTAGTCAATGAATCGGCCAGTCACTTTTCCCTATTATATATTAAGATTAAAAAAAATGTACATAAAAAATCCGTAGTAGTTTGTATTTGTATGTTTTCTGGTTTGTATTTGTTTGTTGTTGTCTTTTGTGTTTAGATAAAAAAATGTACATAAAATCTTTAAAAAAATAATACCAAGACGTAGTGAAGAAATTTGACTCACTACTCTGTATTACATCTCCTCGGAGCAAATGTGCTTCCTAATTTATTTTTGGCACGGTTTCCTTCGCTGTAGAATTCGTCCGAATCATTCGTGGTCTTTGCTAACTATACACGGCTGAAAATTCCTTTTGAATTGTTATTTACTAAGTAAACTATTTCATCAATATGGTATATAGTAAGTTTACAAAAAAGTTGACTAAAATAAGTAATTTGTGAATAAAGATTACATAGCAATCCTATGGAAGGTATAATATTATATTAGATAATACAATACAATAACTCTTATATATTACTCTTATTTTTATTGCAAACCTGGTTACTAGAAATTGTTTCATAAGTAGACAATACACATAAAGCTAAAGGTATACAATCGGTGGTCTTACTTATAGAGCAATCTCTTACAGAAAACCTGGTTGATAATAAAAAATGTTCATATTTTATGATTCCCTAATAAACAGTAAAATAAACTTCTCTGCACCTTAACTCATATTCTTGTTGAAACACCACAACTATGAATTAAATACAATTTTTATTACAAAAGTTTTAGTGAAAGCTTTTGTGTTTTAGATGTAAATAAGACAGGTGGTGGAATAATTTAGATTTTTTTATTTAATAGTTTTAGTTCATACTCGTTCCTTATGAACATAATAAGATAATAATGATAAGATAAACAACTCTATTTATACCACACAGAAAAAGCTTACAACTTTAGGTATATGGTTCTCAAAGTTCGATTAACGTGGCAGGAGGTCACTATTATTACACAGTTTGATTATGATTATGAAACAGTTTATTGTCACTCAAACGGAAAAATCACAATTATTACCTATAATTATTTGTATTAATTACGAGTATACTATATGGATGTATAAGGCACGTGTGAATACTGGCACTGATGGGTGACGACTTATGTAATCGAACGGCGGTACCCCACACATTATGTTCCGCTACATCTACATCAGCAGAACCTATATGTGTCTCTACACAACGATTAATCAACACTAATAGTTAGATCTGTAATAACACTAATAGTTGTATCTGTATATTTAGATCTGTCATAAAATAAATAAAATAAGATAAGATAAGATAAGAAAACTCTTTATTGTTTCACCACAATTAATATCTTAAATCTAAATAGACCGTTTACAATATAAACAGTGAGACAATTGGCGGTCTTATCGCTAATAGCGATCTCTTCCAGACAACCAAGCAGGGAAAGGAAAATTAATTTTCGGACGACGGTGGTTGAAAGTTATATAGGGAAAGAAATATATTGTCATTAAACTACTAATAAGCATAAACAAATACATAAATATATAGGTAAATAAATAGATAGGTTCTCCAAAAGACATCCCTACTGTAAAGGATATTTTGTAAATCAAATTAATCCGACTGTTTTGATTACTGTAAACAAATGTTTGAGTTAAGAACTTTGTCTGAAATTAGGGAGCCAGTTAATCTGTTAGATTAGTGAATAATTTATGTCCCGTAGGTTTCTAAATATTGTTAGTTAACGATTAGGATAGTTTGATGATCTGAAAATTGGTATCATTTACATAACCATTTCGCGTGTCATTTTATTAATAAACTCGCTGCGCCCAGAGGTTTAGCCGCTGTACTGTGTAATTCCAATGTCTAAGCTATCTAAATACCAAATTTCAGCTCAATCGGTCCACCCGTTTAGGCGTGAAAGAGTAACAAACATACATCCAGACATCCAGACATCCATACATTCTTACAAACTTTCACGTTTATAATATTAGTAAGATAGTTAAGGAAGGTCTTCCCATAATAAAATAAACGATTGAATGTTGAGATCTCCTGATGTTTGTTACCTGTTGACATCAAAAATACTATACAAAATGGCTTAAACTCTGAAAAAAAAAAGATTAAATATACACAGATTATGATAGTTTACAGAGGTTCAACTACGCAAGGTTTGAACTACGCAATGTCTTTTCGTCCGATATACCTCAGTGCCTCAAGACGAAAGTCTTTGATCAATGTGTGTTACCAGTGATGACTTACGGCACCGAAACGTGGTCCTTCACCAATGGCCTCATCTCGAAGCTCAAAGTCGCCCAGCGTGCTATGGAAAGGGCTATGCTCGGGGTTTCTCTACGAGATCGAATCAGAAATGAAGAAATCCGTAGACGAACTAAAGTCACCGACATAGCCCGGCGGATTAGCAAGCTGAAGTGGCAATGGGCAGGCCACATAGCGCGCAGAGCGGATGGCCGATGGGGTCGAAAAGTGCTCGAGTGGAGACCACGGACTAGCAAACGAAGCGTAGGACGTCCACCCACAAGGTGGACAGACGACCTTATAAAGGTCGCCGGAAGACGCTGGATGCAGGTCGCTTCCAACCGGTACATATGGAAGTCCAAAGGGGAGGCCTATGTTCAGCAGTGGACGTCCAATAGCTGAGATGATGATGATGATGATGACAGAGGTTCAAAGGGTCTACGATTTATAAAACAGTATAGGATGTCCACTTTTAAACCGCGAGTATTTATTCTTAGTAAAAAGATAAAAAAGTATAGTGTAGTAGTAGTGCCCCTTTGTTGGCTGATTGGTGCAAATTAAAACTGATTGACCGCTGCCTATTATAAAAGGTATAATATGTGACCAAGGTTTTTGAACTATTAGGTATTGGGGGGAAAAATAACCATACTGACAAATTGTCGTTTGTTAGAATAAGTTTAGTATACCTAAAGACTGTTGTTAATTGTACATATTAGGTATACCGTGTTTCATATTACGATGCGAAGTTCAGTAGAAGCTAGGAAGATATTTATCCCTTCTAGATTAAGCATCATACTATCTTAAGCCACATCGTTACTAAAGATCATATCAGATTATGCCCAAAAACCTATAATGAATAAAAAAATACCTTCCTACTGTCACAGAATATCAAACAGTACGGGTTACCGTTGTACCTTACAGAGCCACAATTAATTGTCAAAATACGTGAGCTCCTTCCTAAAGAGACGCCACGAAGTAACAAATAGGCACATTCACGCATTAACCCCTGGTTCGGTATTAAAAGTCGTTGAACTGTGTGAAATATTGGTGCCAAGTTGGCACGCGGCCGATGACTTCTACCATGATATTATAATGTACTGGCACTTATAATTATGAGGACTTTTGTAATTTATAACTAGCTTAAATATACCATTTTAAAGTAGGTACTACGTTTTAAAAGTGTATGCTCCTAACAGTTAAAACTCCTAACAGAAAAACCAGTTAGAACCAGAAAAAACCTTTTTATCTGTCTATAGGGTGATTTTTTTAACACTAAAGGGTTACCAAATTTTTCTATCGCCAAAAAGGGGCGTTATACGGGTTTATACGGGGGGATAACCTGTAAATTACAGTAAAACCCGTATAATCAGAATTAAGCTATGCTAATATATTCAAACTTTTGCACACATAAGATAGGCCACATTAAAGTTATTCTTCAGCCTAATATTAAAATCATGAGAGTGAGATTAATAGAGTCGTATACAATATTATTTTGTAAAAAAAATCACAGAAATGTCAGAGTGTAAAAATTATTTAGGTACTTAGGCTCCCAATTTAAGTGCTAAATCCTTTTATAGCACTTTCGCAATTTATACGCCACATAAGCAAAATACCAAAAACATTTTTATTCAAATCCAGTCCAGTTCGAAGAATAGGCCAATATTTGTTAACATTTTTGTAAAAGAGCGAGGCAATAATGCTTAATTGCTTTTACTTGAGCAAACAGAATAGGGCTTCACAATCTACATCGAAATTACTTGCACCGAGAGAGCGCGTCACTCATTATTTAAATACGCTCCAAGCGAATATTATTTTCAATTCGCCTTACAATATTAGAAATAAGGTACTTTAACTAAAAATTGACTTTAATTAAGTTCTGAACACCGTGGAGTTATTGCTTTGTTTGGAAATTCATGTTTTTATTTATTTTATTATTCAACATAGCGCTGGTACTAACTTAATACTAAAGTAGCATTTTCTACCTATTGTTCTGGAACTGGAGAAAAAGCACTGGACGACGGGAAAAGTGCGACAATGTTAGTGAAATGAAGCAATCTTAAAACTAACAATACAAAGTTATTGTAAAGAAATAAGCCTGCTTCAATAAATACACTTAAGTACACTAAGTTAAATGAAAATAAAATAATTTTATTTACACTAAGATTTTGTTATTAATGATTAAGTAAAAATTGCTTTATTGATATACAATTATATTATTACTAGCTGTGCCCAGTGGTTTTACCTGCTGTATACTGTGCCTATGTGTTATTCCAGGATCTAAGCTATTTCTATACCAAATTTCAGCTCAATCGGTCCACCCGTTTAGGCGTGAAAGAGTGACAAACATACAACCAGATATCCACGCTTACAAATTTTCACGTTTATAATATTAGTAGGATAATTAATGGAACTAGGCGTTTACTTTGCGGAAATCCATCACAACAATTATTAGTTATTATTTAATATTTAGTGTTAATTCCGCTCTAAATTTGTGGGTCTAACTAAGTTTTTAGAGACGGCGAGGAATTCAAACGTTACCAAAATAGTAATTAGTATTAATTCCACCACCGAGTGCACCACCCGCCCTCCAGCATATGCATGCATTAAGGGTTATAACTATTTGTTAGTGTTAGTTACATATGTGGTTACGCGAAACTTAGCTAGAACGAAACGACGACGACAACGATGACAAACCGCTGCCGGACGCTACGCAAAAATAGACTACAACGCTGACACGTGTTTCTCCTCTACACGAGGCATCTTTAGAGAGATGTTCACTCGCCGACCACTGGACAGGGACCCTGTCGGGGGAATATGCGGGAGGGCGGGTGGTGCACTCGGTGGTGGAATTAATACTAATTACTATTTTGGTAACGTTTGAATTCCTCGCCGTCTCTAAAAACTTAGTTAGACCCACAAATTTAGAGCGGAATTAACACTAAATATTAAATAAATATTATAATTAATATTAGTAGGGTTAGTAATATTATTATTGCTGCAGGACTAAGATTCAAACTCGGTCTAAAACGTAAAATCACATCTACAAAATATTTTTTTTTTTTTTTTTTTTTTTTATTATCTAGAGTACATCAATATTAGCTACACTCTATTTATAATACGATCTAGCCTTAACTTAGGCTAATAAGTAATTTACATCTAACTTAAACTGCTACATAGACTAAAACTAAGAATGTGTCCATTAACACTTTTCTTATTGTCTATAATATTGGGGAAGACACTTTGTTCACGTGTTCTTTATGCAAATAAAATGCATATGTAGCAATTACACCACTATACACTATTCACTAAATTTAAAAGGTTTTTTTTGTTAGATTTATTTTAATAAGTTATACGTCAACATTATTTCATTGGGATTGCTAGTAACTCAGGCTTAAAATGTAGAGTTTAAATTTGCATTGCACGCCAATTACTTGGTGATTTTAACATTTGTCTATTATAAGCATGATGATAGTAAGTCCTATCGTCAGGGCTTTCTATTAGTTCCGTATTCTAGCTTTTTTAGCCTTTCGTCAAATGTTGTCATTAAATTCAAAATTAGGTTTAATTTGTGCTCTATATCTTTATTCTCTGTCTCGATTTGTTTGGGTTGAGCTTCTTGAGCAATTTCCGCGTAGGAGACTTTAGTTGTCACATTATTGTGAACCTTGTTACTTGGTGTTGTCCTCTTTACAGCATTTGAAGTTTGTAGAACTTGCGAAAAACTTGTTTTCTTTGTTTGTCTGTTTTTAATATTTTGCAACTCCTTGGCTACGATGCATCCCCTGTAATTTGCCGGATGTGATTCACCACAGTGGATGCATTTTGGTTTTGCATCTGTCGGTTTGTCGCAGTCTCTAGTTAAATGTTTTCCGGTACATTTTACACACCGAGGTTCCTTAGCGCAGTATTTTTGCGTGTGACCATATGATTGGCACCGCTTACACTGTGGTATCAATTTTGACGATTTGAGTGGTTGGATATCAATTTTGCAGCCCAAAATGGACTTTATTCCGTAGATTTTCTGCACGTCTTCTTCTTTTCCAAATGAGAGAATCCACATGTTTAGTGGTTCTTTATTTTTCCACCTTAATTTATTAGTTGCATTTAAAATTTTAAATCCTTTGAAGTTGAGATCTTCAATGATTTTGTCTGACAGGCACGAGGAATGAAGATTTTTAGCCATCACTCTGATCGGCCTGTCTTGTTTGTTCTCGTACGAATGCCAAGTACAACTATTTTGAGCTAGTAATTTAGTAATGGCTCTGTACGAGTCCTGGCTATGGGCATTAATTTTGTCATTTTCGCCATGCATCATTTTAAGGATGAATGATTCTTTGTTAACGCTCGCCGATAGAAGATCGAAAAACTGTTGGTAGTTTATAATATTTTCGACTACAATAGGCGGTGGTAATGGTGATTTCTTCACCTTTGGTTTAATTTGTTCATTGACAGTTGGTAGTGGGGATGGTGACTTATTGAGCTTACGTTTCTTCCGGCTTTTCTGGCGCACCCACTCAGTTTCACGCGCGAGTTCCTCCTCGTCTGTTTCATACATAGTTGGTGGAGGAACCACGACTTTTCTTGGAGATATGCTGGGGGCTTTACTCCGTTCTCGGATATCTTGCAGCTCACGTTGTAGCTCTGCTAATTTGCTGGTGAGATTATGCACTATTTTCTCCAGCTTTTGTCTACTTTCTCTCTCGGATTCATATTGTTTAAACAATAAATGCTCTGATTCCGTTATTAAGGTGACTCCGAGTTTTTGAGCCATATTTGTGTTGGAAGCAGGTATAGCTTCACCTTGGTTACAGTTCAGGCATGTGGCACACACTATATCTAGGTCATTTCGGTGACCCAGTCTCTATGCGCGCGCGTCGCGACAGTTCGAAGGTTCTACGCGGCGTCAGCGCTTTTGCTCGAGCACGAACTAGAACAATTACGCGTGACGCGACCTTTCTTTCCGGTAAGCGAATAGCCACTGATCTACTAAATGAAATCAAAAAGATTTTATTTGTTTTTGTAAAGTTTACGAGAGGCTAGGTAACCTATCAGTTAGCAAAAAGTTAAATTATTAAAAACGAACGCCTCGCGCTTTCCCAAGAAGATTACTCTGGAAACGAAGAAAAAGTGCGCCATAAAATCACAAGTAGACGTCCCGCAGAAAGAAAAATAATAAGTCATATAAGACAGAGTAAACATTTGTCTCTAAAGGATCCATCGAGCATTTCCGAGTGGTATTGTGCGATGTTTGGAGAGCCCTTCCCAATGTATTTCTAACGGGTTTTTGTTTAGCTATTTTACTGAAATGTAGCTTTTCGGTTTAGAGATTTTGTAGGATTTTAAGTCTTTTGTGTAAAAGACTTATCTTGATATCAGTATTTCTCTCCCTGCAAGGTTGTCTGGAAGAGATCGCTTTAGCGATAAGACCGCCAATTGTTACACTTATGTCGTGTTTTGTGTTATAGTTTTAGGTTTTCTGTATGTTTGTACTGTTTCAATAAAGAGTTTCTATTCTTTTCTTGATGTAGTTTAGTAATAACTACTGGACCCGCGCGCACTTCGTTGCGCCTAACTGAAAATTATCAGTGTTTCTCTACTACATTATGCATGTATTATACTTTTAAACCTTTCTCTTTAATCACTCTATCTATTAAAAAAGAAATTTCATCAAAATCCGTTGAGTAGTTTCAATTCAAGCAAACATAGGGACAGACATCAGAAAGCTACTTTTTATACTATGTAGTGACAGTGACTAGCTGTGCTTAGCGGTTTTTACCCGCTGAAAATTTGCCTATGTGTTATAATTAGATTTGGTACAGCCTAGCTTTAGAGTTTCCTATTGAATGGGGAAAATCCAACATCATTTTAGAGTTTATATTCTTTAATTATTGCCATCCAAATTATAGTATTTTTCGTCATTGTTATGTTATGTAGTATTTTACGTCATTACGTTTTTGAATATATTTTGAATTTTTTTTTCTTTGTTACAGGTATGCTTCCCGATCGGTTGAAAAAAGGAGCTCCGTGTCTAAACTATTGTGCTAAACAATTTTTTGACAGATATTGTAACTCTCTATTAGCTAACAATTGATATACAAAAGAAAAATAGGACTCATTGTCTAACTCAACACATTGTTCAAATCACAAATAAGGTTTAAATTTAGTATATCTCTACATCTTTTTTTTCGTGGCAAAAATGCTTTTATTGAAAAAACAAACTAACAATACTACAGCTACTACAGCAGTAAAGAACACTTTTATTAACCACAGATCGGCCACAAGCCGATCTACAGAAAATCCAAGTGCTCCAAACCTCCTCCTCCTCCTCATCACCTTTTCCACACCCTCCTCCTCTACATTATATGTACATAGGTAATATTATGTTGTATGTAGGTATATAAGTTATGTGAATATCACTTAGCAAAGCTTTCAATCTCGGTGTATTAATTAGGTGTAATATAGAGCCATGGGGTCGAAAAGTGCTCGAAAGGAGACCACGGGCTAGCAAACACAGCGTAGAACGTCCAACCATAAGGTAGACACGACCTTATAAAGGTCGCCGGAAGACGCTGGATGCATGTCGCTTCCAACCGGTATGTATAGAGGTCCAAAGGGGAGGCCTATGTTCAGCAGTGGACGTCCTACAGCTAAGATGATGATGATGAATATAGAGCTAGTCATATACTAGAAGGTGTGTATACAGTAAATTTTGCAAAATATTATCAGCACCTGGATTCATTGAACCAATTTGAAACTAGAACGAGCGACGCTATCGGAATCTGTGTATTGATGTGGAAAATGAGCTTGTTTAACATGAATTAACGCCCGCCGGCGAATAGACTAGCTGGAAAACGAACACTGCATATTATATTATAGGTAGAGGTAGACCCTTTTTTAATTGCACGCCGATCCTCTTCATAGCAGTAATGTTTATTTCGGCAGAAGACGCCATCTAAAATGGTTTAAATCTATGTATAATCTACTAGTCTTGTTCAGGCTCGTGTCATATACATGACCGCATAATAAATAGTATGCGTTCTTATTTAAACATAATTTAAGGGAGGTTTTTACCCAGCCGTGGGACACTACAGGCTCTTAATAATAATTTAAGTACCACGTAGAAGCCGAAGTAAATAAAAGTGAGTTTATGCCGTTAATTTACAAAGATAAACTATATAGATTATTATATCATGTTTTTTTAAAGTTTATTTTTGTATATTTTTCTGTGTTTCAATAAAGTATTATGTATCTAATATAAGCTCAATTATATATTTCTTCAAATCGCATCAAATCAAAAATAATTTAGGTATTCAAATAGGCTGCTATGGCACTTGCAAGTCAATTACAGTTATTTAGTTTGTCCTTGCTGAGATTGTAGGCATTTATTAATAAATAAATTTAACGACTATAATATAACCACATAGATATACATCTGGCATCTACATGATCAAATGAACAGTGAGTGTACCTACGTATACAGATAGAAGTGCAATGCCAAAGTTACGCCGATTCGCTAGAAATATTACAAGCAAACTGCAAACTATTTATAGGAAAACTTCCCTAAGTTAGTCGTCGACTTATAAAAATATTCCGCGGCAAGTAGAAATATACTGGGAAAAAGTTAATAAACAATAAATAGTGATTTTGACGGTGGGAGGGTTACTTAATGCGAGGACCTTCCCTTAAAAGGTACAACGACTTCACTGAATATTCAGCTGTGATTTACACGGGTTGGCAAGATCAGGAAGTACATTAAAATTTAAAAAAAAAGTAAAGTTATACAATGTTGCATAGATTCACTAGTTAGACAGGACTTCAAGCTATGAACAAATAATAATACTTAGGTTATGAGTCAGGAAGTCTAACTTGGAACTAATTTCTCAGAAAAATTTCGTCTACGTAAAACCAAAATGACGTATACCTACGACGTGTTTGAAATAACGTCTCCATCGTAGAGATAGTACCCTCCGATGGATAGACATAAGTGATTTAAGTTTTTTTTATATGGAGAAGTAAGTAGACGAGAAAGACGCTCTCCTGATGTTGAGAGATAACGCTGCCCTTTAATCTGTACCTACAGTGCTACCTAGAATTTCACAATGATGTGCAATTCTAGGTGCACTGCACCAACGCTTCCTACTCAAGAGTCATAATATGTTAAGACTCTTTAGCCCAGTAATTTCACTAGCTACAGTGCTCTCCTACCGAAGCACAGAAAACACTTTCACTTGATCGATTGGTAATCACACGTGCTGGATTTTTAACTCTATGTTTCGGATTTTTGTTAGGCCATTTAATGTCAAAACCGTGATTCATGGTCAAGATGGTATAATCTTCTGGATCGCGCACAAAAAACCTCATCTATATTATCTTTCGCATATCTTTCTGGACACTTAAAAATCTTATCCCCGCAAATCGTGTTCCATAGACCATATAAATGAGAAACATGACCATTGTCTAAAATACGTCGTAAACAAGTTTTTATGCTTGTTATTGAATGGTATGTTTACTACTTTTTTATTCGAATACTGATGGTAATGTAGGTTACTACTGACCGAATTACAGATAGAAGTTGCTACGATACTATAAATGATAATAAAGTACGAGTATTTCGAAGTATGTGAGCACTATTTTGACCTCCTTATTGTTGGACTAAACCTTATTTTTGTTATGATGATGGTCAGGCGGTGTCGCCTCTACACATCACTAACTAGCTTATGCTCGCGGCTTTGTCGGCGTACGTCTAAGTTATAAATCCTACTAGCTGTGCCCAGCGATTTTACGCGCTGTACTATAGCCTATGTATTATGTAGAGGCTTAAGCTAGCTCTATACCTAATTTTAGCTCAATCGGTCCACACGTTTAGGCGTGGAGAAGTAACAAACATACACACTCAACAGTTACACACTCAGAAATTTTCATATTTATGATAATAGTGTGAAGTGTGATTTGTGTTCCAAATTTGAACCCAATCCGTTGAGACGTTAAGGCTGTATGTTGATAAATCAATTACTCAATTTTTCCTTTTATACAGGGTTGTTTTTGATGGTGTTTCAAGCAGCCTCGCAGGAACAAGCAGCCAACATCATTAAACAACATGTAATATGTCCACCTTGACAAATTTGTTACATTTTAAAAGCGTTTGTACTTTCATATAAAACACAAGAACAGTTAAACAAACGAAAAGTTAAAACAATAATCTTTTCTGATTTACTTATGTATATAAACAATGGTGTTATTATAGGTACCAACATAAACTTCTTCTTCCAAAGTCATCTGAAAATCAATAGGTACGAGAGAACATAAAAAAATAACTATATAATAGGTAAAAGGTACTAAAATACAATACCTACACTGAAACACAGTACGTTCCCATTTGCATACATTTACAAAAGTGCTAAAGAGGATTTTCGTAGAAGCAAAAACACCACTTGTAAATAAAAAGTAGGACTCGAGGCATGAATGTAAAGTGCGATGGAAATGAACTATTTTGAGCGGTACACGGTATCGACTCACAAAAGCTAACGAACACATTCTTATTGTTCTAAAATGTACTAGGTTAGTGTGAGTGTGACTTACGTTTGAAAGGTTCCGTACTTTATTCAAATTTTAAAACTATTTTAAAAGGTAACATAAATAAAACTGATTTATCTTTTTTTATACAACGAAGTAAGAAGACGAGCAAGACGCTCACCTGATGGTAAGAGATAACGTTGCCCATAATTAGTACAGTGCTACCTAGTGCACTGCGCCAACGCTTCTTACTTGAGAGTCAAAAAATGTTAAGTTCTTCAGCCCAGTAATTTCACTAGCTACAGTTCTCTCTTTTCGAAGCACAGTAATGTTTGCACATTATTGTACAGTCGGTAGAATAACTGGCACTATTGGGGTGCCACCCACTAGACCCCCTCGACTAGGTCGACTAGGTAGTCGACCTCCTGCTAAGGAAGTCTACCCCCAGTAAAAACTGTTATAATGCCATTTGTATTAGCCAACCATTATGATATTGTTATTCTACTCTGTTTTATATCTCTGTGAGATGTACAATAATAGAGTGCTAGTTCTATTTCATTAAAATTTAATAAGAGATTTAAAATAATTAATGGAACTAGGCATTACTTAGCGGAAATCCATCACAACAAGAAGAAGAGAAGAAGAAGAGATTTAAAAATAACATTATTTTTAACGTTAGGTAAATGAAAACATAATAATATCATTTTACTCTGAACTACAAAAAATGTATTGGGTAGTTGTTTTCCCCCTTCCTTCATAATAATTTTCTTGAAATACATTTAGACAGATCACATTATTTAATTTTTTACTTAATCTTAATATACCTACGTCCTACATATTCCCACGGTCATAGTAATTACTGTACATCATTTCCAAGGACAGACGGACGCACAGGGGAACCTTAGTAATTAAGGATCCCTTTGGCACCCTTTGATCTCTATTCCTGGCAATATAGGGTACTGGTAATCAGTTAACACCCTCTTAGTGGGTGGGTCATTTTAATTGATCATTTTGAACGATTCTATGGAATCTATATCACTACCCCGAATCTAATCTAATCTATAATATTATAGACTTGAACCAGTGACAGTTGTTAATAACGAAGACAATGGTCGTTATCTTCATCATTATCATCATCAGCCCACGTACATTTACTGCTGGACATAGGTATATCCTCATGGCACGCCACTCAACTTGATCCTTCGTCTCCTCTAACCTTGTAGATTGTAGTAATAGGATTATTTGTAGTGATTTGACCACGATCACGTGATGTTAAGCGACGCTGCAGCCATAGAAGGTAGTAGCCTAAACATAGAAGAGTTATGTATTGTATTGACGACTTCTGTAGCGCGGTGGGCTAATACCCGCTTGCAATGCAGAAGGTTGCGGGTTCGATTCCCGCATGAGGCAAATATTTGTGTGATCCACAGGTATTTGTTTCTGGTCTGGGTGGTTTTCAATATCTATTATAAGTATGTATTTACAAAAGAAAAGTATATAAGCATTATATCCGTTATCCTAATTACCATAATACAAGCATTAAGTTGCTTAGTTTGGGGTTAGGTGGCGCTGTGTGAAATGTCATGAAATCTTTATTATTATTATTTGTTCGTCAACCTTTAGGTATCTCGGGCCAATAGTGTCCTGGGGGGTTAGACAAGCGCCAATCGTTTGTCGCTATCGCTAAAAAAAAGTACTGAGATGACAGTCGTTGTCGTTTTCTTTTCGATAACGAATGTCATCTCAGTACATTTTTTTATCGATAGCGACAGACGATTTGCTCTTGTCTAGGGCCCCTGGTCCTTTGGTAGGCGTGCGTGGGGCCGAAGTGTGTTATTATTATTATTATTGTATTCTATTGTGGAAGGCGGGGTAAATTTTGTATAGACACAGATATTGCAACGTAGACATCCGCTAAGAAAGGACCTCTTAACAAAAATCCACGAGCATAATTCAATGCATATTACCACAGTCAACTTTATAATCTTGTTTCTCCATATTCAATCACCGACCTCGTTTCACAAAAACCCTTCAAACACAGAACCCTAAAACAGTACACCAAGCAGATATGAAATAGGTGATTTTTTACGTAGGAAAGTCACGTCGCGTCAAGCGTGCGTCTTTCTTACTTGCATCGAGGACATATCCAATAGAGGGGCAATAGACAAAGTTTTCCTTGAAATAATTTTTTTCACAATTTGACGACTCCGCCCACTTTTCCTATTGGCTACGCTGGTTTTAGTGATGGGCAACGAAAAAGTTTCAATTTAAAACTCGATTATGACAAGTAATCGATTACAAAGCGATAATATAATATTTTTGACTAAGAGGCAGAACATACACACGGTTGCAAATCTGATCTTTTGTTTTAAATGGTGTTAATGTCGGAAATCATAAAGGAAGACTTTTGCTTTCCAAAGACATTGTTAGTTCCGATTTCATCTTATAGCAAAAATAGCGTTTTAATTTTAAACAAGTCAAATATAAAATACTAGCTTATGCTCGCGGCTTTGCCGGCATGGCAAAATCCTTTCTTAGTGGAGGTCTACGTCATTAACCCTATTAATATTCCAAATTTCAACCCAATCCGTCCATCGGTTTAGGCTGTGCGTTGATAGATCAGTCAGTCAATAAGTCAGTCACTCTTTCCATATATAAATTTAGATTCTTAAAGACATCCGATTTATACACATGCATGCAAAGTTTAAGCTAAATTGAAAACTGGTAAGTAGATTAAATTTTACTTGCAAGATTTGATTGTAGACAACAGGACAGGCGAATGTAAAAAAAAGCTTGTGAATTAAATTAAAAAAAAATTGCCCCCTACGCAACGCTTTCAAAATTACCTATTTTGTGGATGGTGGCCATCTTTGATTTTAAATTTATCATAATAATATTATATTATACTACATACTACTACTAGTCAAGCCCTTTCAACTTTCATTTGATGCCCACATTGACGGGATTATGGAGAAAATAATTAATCAGCTATTTTTAACGGCGGCCATCTTGGATTTTAAATGTAATGCATATATTTTACTAGTCAAGTCCTTTCATTTCATACCCTTACATTTGACGAGGTTGTGAAGAAAAAAAATAATCTGCCAAATTATTGTAGCGGCGGCCATCTTAGATCGATTTCCACCAAACACGGCTAAGAAAACTCTCGACTACCTTTCGACTCTACTTTCAAACAAAAAAACAAGATCAAAATCCGTTCATCTGTACGGGACCCAGAAGTAAGACAAAGTACATGAGCAACGATGCCACAGACAGACAGACAGACACGTCAAACTTATAACACCCCGTCGTTTTTGCTTCGGGGTTAAAAAGAGGTCAGGTTTTTAGGTTTTTGGTGAATAACTTTTAAAAAGAGTTTTCATTTCTTGTTCGGAACTTATTTTAGTCTATAACAAAAAAGTGACGTTTTCATGATGTGGATGGTATATTCTCATCCGCTCATAAAAAAGAAAATATTAAATTTGTAGGTATCTCGATTGAAAAAAAAAACAGGGGAATGGCATCGGAGCATTTTTATATTTTAGCAAATTTTATAGTTGTATATCAATACTGTAGATTTTCACTAACCTACTCGCAGCGCCGCGTGATGCGACTAAACAAGAGGTTATATGATAATATTGTAAATATTATAAATAATAGACATAATATTATAAAAGTGTCTTCCTGTTGTATAGATAATGAATGATACGTAGCTTTTTGTGCGCAAGTCTGACACGCATTCGCCATAAGTTTTATATACCAAATTACGAGATGATCTTTTGTCACGAAAAATGACGGTAACTTTACGCAACTTCACGTGTCATATTTTTTTGATACATCCTAAAATATCCGTGTACTTTTTATTTATGTTAAAATTTCGTTGAAATCAAATTTTTAGGGTAGTTCCCGCGTGCCCCACTATCCGCCCCACTGGTGGGGCAGGTGAAACTGTCAAATAATTTTTGTGTCTCACGCACCCCACTGATCGCGTTTTGGTGGGGCGGGTTCTTCCAAGACACCATCAGCCCAAGACTACGAGAACTTTCCGAGATATTGATATTTTAATTTTGATAGCTGTCATTTGAAATGAAGATTTCCTCAAGACCCTTCATTTCTTCCATCACTTTCACATATTTGCAAGGTAGATAACAAGAAAAAGGTACCAGGAGATCATAATTGAAATGAATTCTTACATACGAGTATTCGTTGACTTGTACTGCTTTGCCTGTACCTGCGTCTATTAATGAAAAAAACACATGTTATCCCATTCATATAAATTACACAAAGGTACATAAAAGTTCGAATTAATCAGGAAAGTGCGACTAAAATCACCGCAATACGAGATTTTAATATATTATCAGATGGGATGATTTTCTTATGTATTGTTTGTCTACTAAATGGTACATAGTTCCTTATAATTTCTGATCTCCTAGTTCTTCGCAAAATATCTGCATTAATAACACCATTCATCATTTAGTCGTGCCCAATAAATTATATTTTTGCATGAGTTACAGCGCCCTGATGGGGCCCGTGAAGTGTACTTTTTTTAATATTATCACCCGCCACACTAAAACGCAATCAGTGGGGCGCGTGAGAAGCAAAAAATATTTGACAGTTCCACCTGCCCCACTAGTGGGACGAATAGTGGAGAACACGGGAACTACCCAATTTTTACAACACAAGTGAATTAAATTAAAATTTTTAAAAAATCCCCAACGCATTCAAAATATGTAATTTTGTGGTTGCAACCATCTTTTAGTTTTTCAGATGTTAGTTTATTAAAATCTGTTTATTATAGTTTGTAGTTTTCTACTAATCAAACTTTTTCGTTTAATTCCCATGTTGAGGGAGTTGTGGAAAAAAATGTAATCACCATTTCATGGCGGCTAAGAACACTCTAGACTATTTCTACCTAAAAAAAAACAATTTAAAAAAAATAAAAAAATAAAATCCGTAATACAGAGACAGACAGACACGTCATACTTATAACACCCCGTATTTTTCCGTGGAGGGTTAAAAAATAAATTGTGACTATACTGCCACGATAAAATTTTATGAGAATAATCCACTATAAAAAATCATCTGCTCTAGTTGTCAACTTATAAATGACATGGACTTCAAGGCGACTGTCCATTATACCGTATCATACAATAATAATAATTGTCTTAGGAACATGCCAAACCGAAAAATAACATCAGGCCCTTTTTACACTAAACGATTCGTGAGTATTCACCTTTGTAAATAAACGTCATAAACTCACTTGTATTTACTTCGGCTTCGTGCCGACTGCAGCTACTCCTTAAAGAAGATCCTCGTACAGGATCGAACCGGTCGGCACAAAGCCGAAATAAATACAAGTGAGTTTATGCCGTTTATTTACAAAGATAAACATCTGGCCCATGCCATTATGAGCCTTATTTTCATTTATTAATTGCTCATAGCTTAAAATTAGGTTTTGGTAGATAACCGCATTATATATTATATATACCACGGCAGTATTGTATGTATTAAAAAGTAAGAGAACATCGTTGCGAGCCTTGCACGGAGCGTTAACAATAAATATCACTGAGAATATGTTGCTGATACTGACAGGTCTATCCATGGCATGCGATGTTGCCAAACACCTGCGTGTGGGGACCAGAATGCAGTGAGTGTACAGGTTTATAGCTACGAATGATGACCGATAAAAAGATGCTTGAACATGTAAGCAACATATTATATTGATAGGCATGCAAAAATGAAATTGGTACTGCATTCTCGTGATTAGATTCTGTTTTGAACACGGGCAAAATACGAGAGAAAGAAGAAATGCAAACGGGCATATGGTACGGTATAGTGGGCAAACCCCTTAAAACTCATTTCTTGCAATGTTATTTTGGAATATTTTCTAATGAACATACACATTAGCTATTTTTAACATATTTACAGCTGAACTAATCAAATTTGGTATAATAGGTAGCTTAGGCTCTATAAGTCTCTCTAGGCTCCTGACAATAGGTAACAGTAGGTACTTTTCAATGGGTAAAACTGGATAGGAATAAATGAATTTCCGTAGTAGTCGTACTGAACTATGAGTCGTCAACATGGGCCTACAGAACATATTATGCGCTAGTTGTACCTAAAGATAGCATGCAATTAGACCTGGTCGAAGATGTGGTATGCATTTGTCCTCTAATCGATTAACATGCATCGATTCAATCGTCTAAATATTCACAACACTGGCTAAATACGAGTCAGTAGACAAGGATAGCTATTTGGAGAAAACGCTTTATTAGAAAGAGAGGCAATTTGCCTGACCAGTATAACTTGATCCCTCGCTAGAACAAAAAATAATCATAATTTTGAGGATTATCTTACATTTCTGGGGATATTAAAATCGATTTAATAAATTTAGATATTTTATATGTATACTTTATTATATAATAATACGGTAAACAGTTTTATAAAAAAATAAGAAGTCGTGATTTTTTTGTTAAAGAGAATATTCCGTGAGGCCCGCGTAGTTCCTTAAACTGGCCGCTACTAAACGGCGCGTCACGTGGCGCTACGAGTGGGGTAGCAAATACAACCAGTGTTGATATACAAAAAATCCGCCGATGCCCTCCCCCTGCTTACTTGTATTGTCAACGGGCTGAATAGAATGCTCCTATCCTGTTAGTAAGGTGACAGTGAATCATGATGTTACGTGGACATGACAACAGGTATCGTGTACCTTGCGATAACAATATTATATGGTACTATGATATTATATTCTTTGTGGCTTGACGATGGAATCATTTTGCTGGGATACAGCGTTAACGTGGTGGATTATTATTTCTTAGATAGAATAGAATAATCCTTTATTGCAAACCAAATATATACAAAAAACTTATTACTATAATATGTAGATATAAACCGAAACCCAGGGTCGAGCCTAGCTTCGACCATTATATCCGCGAGTTTTTAGTCGTTTGTTTACATAGTAATATGTAGATATAAGTTATGTGTATGATAACTAGCTTAGCCCCGCGGATTCTTTCGTGTAAGTCCCAATCTAGGGAAAAAAACAGGATAAAAAGTGTATACAGCCAAATGTTCTTCTAGAAATCCATTTCTATATACCCAGTTATCGCTATTATCGGTTCATTGGTTTTTTTTTTCCGACCGTTTAAGCGATAAAACCGCTGCTTCCTAGCGTGAGATTGACAGTTTTGATTTTATGTAAGTTATACTTATTCATTACTTTAAATTAACACATAACAACTTTTACAAATTTACTTATTAATTTATAGAAAATAATAGAATAAACTTTATTGTATACCAAATAATTACAAAGAAACTTACTGAGCTAGATATCTTAATGCTAAGTAAACAATCGGCGGTTTTATCGCACTAGGCAATTGCATTTATCTTCTCTTTTGAAAAATGAAATTAGGGTGATTAGTACTGTAGAAGTATAAGTCCCAATTATATGTTGTTAAGGTATTAGGATGTGTCCAGTGCCCATACGGTAAGATATTCACTAAATAAGTATTGCTCAATACATATAAAACCGCTAGCTAGCGTATAAAATCGATAGTTTTATACAATTGTGAAATACAACTTCTGTCTTTGGTTAAAACACATTTTGATAGATCTACGGCTGAAGTTCAAGCATAAAGTGTTGTAGGTCACGCAAGGTTCAACGATATTCCATATAAATAAGGCTTGTAGAGAGGTGAAGGTTAATCTAGTTAAGGTACACTCGAACTTTTGTCCTAAACCTGTAGGTACGACGTAAAAAGAATCAGTCGTAATCTTAATGTGATTTACTCAAAATGAGATTTACTTTTCTATCTGGTTATTCTAAATTTATTTGTGTTTCAAAGGTTTATTCAATACTAGCTGACCCGCGCGCACTTCGTAGCGCGTGACAGTAAATTATTCATATATTAATGAATTTGATGCAGACCATTTAATTCGATTTCCAATTCCACGGAAAAGAGGGATTCAATTCACGGGTTTTCTGCGACTTAATGGGCGTAGAATTAGTAAAGGCTGGCAAACCTTGCCAATATGTAACTACGATCGAATCACCTACTATTCAAAATGTCTATTGGACGTTTCGCCTACGTTCATAATAACTATTGGTTGAAATCAATATTGGACGATTCGCCTACGGTTAACTCAGCTATGGTTGATTAAACTATTGGACGATTTGCCTATTTTTGATCGAACTAACGGACGTTTCACGTATTTTTAGACCATGTTTCCGGCTGCTAGTCAGGTATGACAGCTAAAAAATACTTGTTTATAGTACAGAATTCAGAAACGTGTTGTTTTTGATACCTGAATGATTTCTATCTGTAGGTGCGCAGACAGCTTATTATGCCACTTTGCCATGATGAGGTAGATGAAAGAAGATGCCAAAATGCCTGAAGATGCCATGACACAGGATAAATAATTCAGTAATAAGAAAAATATCTGGCGCTTCGCCGGCCGCTGCCGCGGCACGCTCGCTTCGCTCGCTCTGCTCGCGCATTGTGGTCACTGTTCAAACCTAACCTAACCAACAGATTTCGGTTTGCCCTGAATACTGTACTAAAAACACGCGTAGCAAAGAATTTATAAACCGTAGGTGAGTCGTCCATAGTTGAATTAACCAATATATCAAATGAACATTGGCCGAATCGCCCATTAGTTCACATGCCCATAGTTTAATCAACCGCAGGCGAGTTGCACTGTAAGCGAGTCGTCCAATATGTGAAATGAACTTATGCGAATCGACCGTAGTTATATCGACCGTAGTTGAAACGACCGTAGGTATTATGAAACGTAACCCGTCCATGCGGGCAAAGCCATGAGAATAAGCTAGTGACTGATGTATCTGTATAACGTACAGCCTCAACCGCTAGCTGGATTGGGTTGAAATTTGGAACATAGAAAGGTTTCATGACGTAGACCACTGCTAACAGAAGCGGGTGCCACGCAGCGACGGGCGGACGTCGCGATAGTTTTTTGCAAGTATTTAGTGTAATTTACGTTATTTACTTTTGACGTATGTATACATAATATAATAAACTATATAAAATGTCAAAAAAATAGCATGCGATATTATGCTGTTTTTGAGGTAAGTTAGTAAGAAGTTATTTTTTTTATTTTTAAAAGTATTCTGCTGAAGTAAGAGTGCGAGTAAGAGACCGAGTAAGAGTCCAAGTAAGAGTCCAAGTAAGAGTCCGAGTAAGAGTGCAAGTGAGAAACTGAGTAAGAATTCGAGTAAGACTGCGTGTAAGTGTCCGAGTAATAGTCCGAGTAAGAGTGCGATTAAGATTCCGAGTAAAAGTCCGAGTAAGAGTGCGAGTAAGAGACCGAGTAAGAGTGCAAGTAAGAATCTGAGTAAGAATTCGAGTAAGACTGCGAGTAAGAGTCCGAGTAAGAATGCGAATAAGAATCTGAGTAAGAATTCGAGTAAGACTGCGAGTAAGAGTCCGAGTAAGAGTGCGAGTAAGAGCCCAAGTAAGAGTTTGAGTAAGAGTGCGAGTAAGAGACCGAGTAAAAGTCCGAGTAAGAGTGCAAGTGAGAGACCAAGTAAGTGTGTGAGTAAGAGTCCAAGTCTTGTCTCTTGTCTTGTCTCTTGTCTTGTCTCTTGTCTTGTCTCTTGTCTTGTCTCTTGTCTTGTCTTGTCTCTTGTCTTGTCTCTTGTCTTGTCTCTTGTCTTGTCTCTTGTCTTGTCTCTTGTCTTGTCTCTTTTCTTGTCTCTTGTCTTGTCTCTTGTCTTGTCTCTTCTCTTGTCTCTTGTCTTGTCTCTTGTCTTGTCTTGTCTTGTATCTTGTCTTGTCTCTTGTCTTGTCTCTTGTCTTGTCTCTTGTCTTGTCTCTTGTCTTGTCTCTTGTCTTGTCTCTTGTCTTGTCTCTTGTCTTGTCTCTTGTCTTGTCTCTTGTCTTGTCTTGTCTTGTCTCTTGTCTTGTCTCTTGTCTTGTCTCTTGTCTTGTCTCTTGTCTTGTCTCTTGTCTTGTCTCTTGTCTTGTCTCTTTTCTTGTCTCTTGTCTTGTCTCTTGTCTTGTCTCTTCTCTTGTCTCTTGTCTTGTCTCTTGTCTTGTCTTGTCTTGTATCTTGTCTTGTCTCTTGTCTTGTCTCTTGTCTTGTCTCTTGTCTTGTCTCTTGTCTTGTCTCTTGTCTTGTCTCTTGTCTTGTCTCTTGTCTTGTCTCTTGTCTTGTCTCTTGTCTTGTCTCTTGTCTTGTCTCTTGTCTTGTCTCTTGTCTTGTCTCTTGTCTTGTCTCTTGTCTTGTCTCTTGTCTTGTCTCTTGTCTTGTCTCTTGTCTTGTCTCTTGTCTTGTCTCTTGTCTTGTCTCTTGTCTTGTCTCTTGTCTTGTCTCTTGTCTTGTCTCTTGTCTTGTCTCTTGTCTTGTCTCTTGTCTTGTCTCTTGTCTTGTCTCTTGTCTTGTCTCTTGTCTTGTCTCTTGTCTTGTCTCTTGTCTTGTCTCTTGTCTTGTCTCTTGTCTTGTCTCTTGTCTTGTCTCTTGTCTTGTCTCTTGTCTTGTCTCTTGTCTTGTCTCTTGTCTTGTCTCTTGTCTTGTCTCTTGTCTTGTCTCTTGTCTTGTCTCTTGTCTTGTCTCTTGTCTTGTCTCTTGTCTTGTCTCTTGTCTTGTCTTGTCTTGTCTCTTGTCTTGTCTCTTGTCTTGTCTCTTGTCTTGTCTCTTGTCTTGTCTCATGTCTTGTCTCTTGTCTTGTCTCTTGTCTTGTCTCTTGTCTTGTCTCTTGTCTTGTCTCTTGTCTTGTCTCTTGTCTTGTCTCTTGTCTTGTCTCTTGTCTTGTCTCTTGTCTTGTCTCTTGTCTTGTCTCTTGTCTTGTCTCTTGTCTTGTCTCTTGTCTTGTCTCTTGTCTTGTCTTGTCTTTTGTCTTGTTTTGTCTCTTGTCTTGGGTTTCAATATACGCCGCCACGACATGATAGGTAAGTAGGTAGGTATAGTAGGGATACTATGCTGGAATAAAACCTATTGTAGTTCCCAGATTAGGCTTCTTAATTATTATGAACCAACTTTAGTTTTAATCTACCTTTTATTATGTACCTACTTTTTATTGAATTGAAGAGTGATCAATCGTATTTATTTTTAACTCCTGACGCAAAGACGAAAGGGTGTGATAAGTTTGACGTGTCTGTCTCATAGATTCGATTTAGATTTTGTTTGAAAAGTAAGTTAGGCGGAAGTGTTCTTAGGTATTTTTAGTCATAGCCGCAAAAAACGCGGCTTCATCCCGCGTGTACTAAGTTTGATACAATACATTTTCAAATCTCATTCGACTGTTGCATTTTTGTAACGGACATTCAGTGGTTCCTAAGCGGACGTAGTAAGGTACATATAGGTAGGTAATATGAAATAGAAATAAAAGCTTGTAAAAAAAATATCAATAAATGTACAAAAATAATATAATTAATTTATAATAACTCATCTAGATATTAGCTCAAGTAAGTAGATGATATGAAATAGGTAGGTACCTACTGTATGCGGGCAGCGGCTGCCCGGCAGCCCTATGACTCGCGCATGTACCGCGAGACTGTAGGTATTTATGTTCAAAAATCACGCTCAGTCAAACTACTGTATATCTCTTTACCGTGCTACCACTGAGGTGTATACCTAAAATCATAGGCGGATCCAGGGTTTGGTTTTGGGGGGGGGGGGGGGGGCGGCAAGGTGCAGACGGGCAAAAATAGTATAATTTTTATTACGAAAAGTGTATGTTTAGCTCGCTCTGAGCGGTTAGGAAGTTTAAACATCCATTACAATAAGTGAAAAAAAAATTTAATCTTTACCATGAAATATGTGCGAAATTCGTAACTCTACAATGCTTCTGGGGGTGCCTTGGCCCCCTGCCCCCCCCCCTAAATCCGCCTACTCGCTCTGAGCAGTAAGAAAGCTTAAACATCCTTTATAATATGTGCGCGAGCAGCTTGCTTAATGACTCGGGGGGGGGGGGGCTTGGCCCCTTGCCCCTCCCCCTAAATCCGCCTATGATTATCTATAACACAGATAAAAGGTTCTATAATAATCATTGCAAAATTTTACTAACATTATAAACGTGAAAGTTTGTGTCTGGATGTATGCCTAAATGGGTGTGAACAGATTTTATGTCTGTGTGTCTCCGGATAACCAGTGATTTTTACAAAAGATCCCCCTAGATGGAGCGCCACAATCGCGTGATTTTAAGTTAAAATATCTACAGATTTTTAACAATTCATAATTTCTCATATTTAATTTCTCAATTAAATAGGTACATAATATTTAATTAATCTAACAATTAAAAAATATATAATAAATGAAATATTCACAGTAATTATAAATCTATTATTTAGTTCCGCTAGGTTACGCGGGACTCTTTTCTAAAACTGTTTGCAGAATAAACGATATTTCTTTTTCTTAGGACATTAGTTCCGTTATTTTCCGTGGCGCTAGCTTGTATGAAAAATAATTTACTTTTACAATGAACTTTAAATGAATTTTTCTATTTATCTTCAGATGATTTTACATGTTTTAGAAATTAAAAATAAGCAGCAAAAAGATATTTATTACTGATATTTACACGCATCATGCGCACATTAGATTAGTTCCATTATTTTCCACTGGCGCTGATTCATATGAGAAATAAGTTACATTTACTAATTTAAATGAATTCTAATTTGTTTCCTGATGATTTTACATGGTTTAGAAATTAAAAATTAGGTGCAAAATGATACCTACCTATGTACAGACCCTGGCTACTATATAGCATCAAAGTACTCGTCAAGACGAATCAAATGAGCCCAAACTCGATGGGGTTTTTTCTTTTAATCACGGAGTTCCTATGGCCACCTTCCAGCTCCGTCATCGGACCCTGGTTACTATATAGTATCAAAGTACTCGTCAAGACGAATCAAATGAGCCCAAACTCGATGAGGTTTTGTCTTTTGATTACGCGGTTCCTATGACTACCTTTCTTGTTTATTAGCATTTTATATGCGAATCTTTAGATTGATATAACTCTTTTATTTATGAACCGATTTGACTAAAACCAACACTAAGGTTCAAGTAGAGAAAACTGCAACGTATTAGTGAAAATTTTATTCAAATCGGTGGTGTTGTTTAACCACACCAGTGACACAAACTATTTACAAATTTAGCCCAAATTAAAGGTTTCGTTTACAAACACATCGATAGATGGCGTATTTTTAGTTTGTCGCACTTTTTGCTTTTTGATTTTTTTGAATTGAATTTACTTTATATTCTATTACTTTTACTTCGAAATTTTGATGTAAATTAGGGGCGATGTGTCCGATATAAATGATTATTATTTATTTTATCATTTTATTTTACGTTTCCCTTGGAAAAATTGACAAAATGTTTTACGAATTAGATCGCGCAAGCGACTTTTTCGCGTCGTTTTGTTCATATGCGTATTTTCACGATTCATCTTAGTAAAGGATCACAATGAATGGGGAGAAATTTCCATTCTTATTATATGTATGGATGGATATTTTTTTAGATTACATAAAATGCGTAGTTTTTCAATTTGGTAGTATTATTTCTGATTAAGAGCGCTACTACACTGCGACTGAACCGATCCGATCTGATGTCGTCAAGACACATGACGAATATTGCTTTTCACATTACCTCTGCTCTCAATTAGAATAGAATAGAATACTCTTTATTGAAACACTACAAACATACAGAAAACTTAAAACTATAACGCAAAATCACGACATAAGTGTAACAATTGGCGGTCTTATCGCTAAAAGCGATCTCTTCCAGACAACCTTGCAGGGAGAGAAATAATTATGCACACAATACACACAACAATTCAACAACAACAATTCGTTATGTCGGTTTTCGCACAAAACTACTATGGCTGATTGAATTCGTTTTATCAATCCAATAAGAGACAAAACTGAATGACTGTAGTAACGCTACCATAATATGAAATTTAGATACAGCCCACAAACACCCCCCATTAACACACAGCCCCATAATTTTGGAGTATCGTTTTGAATTATACTACAGCGAAGATGCGGCAAAGATTTGGAACTCCCTACCCGCTTCAGTGTTTCCCGAATATTACAACTTGGTTGTCTTCAAGTCGAGGGTTAATAGGTATTTGCTAGGACTGCGTGTGACAGCTTCAACCACGTCTTCACTTACCAACAGGTGAGACTGTGGTCAAACGCAGTCCTATTCTATGTAAAAAAAAACTATAAAACGAAATGATGTTTTTTTACATTGAATACATGAAAATCCATTTTTGCGTCAGAGTATACTTTCTTATTTGATGTTATTGAAATATATTAATAACTAGCTGACCCGGTGAACTTCGTTCCGCCTTAGAGTAATAAAATTACCCAATTTTTGTTTTTATTTAAATTCATTTAATTATGTGGGGTATACAAACTGCAAGGCGATGCTTTATTTACGTGACAGCACAATATCTCTTCTTTCCAAGTTTTCACCAACAATCAGGATAGCAACTTCATCTATTGTTGGAGCGTTAAAAGTGCGTTCGTGCGTTCCATATGGTCGTTTATCAGCTCTTATCACAATTTTGTAGTCATCATTTGGCATGCGCTCCAAAGCGCTTGTTAACAGTCGTATCAACGCATGATGTTCATGAAGTAGTTGCTGAAGATCGTGAAGAATTGCTCTTTTCATTGCTGCATTGATTTCCTGACGTCGATCAAGTTGTTCCGCCATGTTGCCCATGAAGTACATTTGTAGAAATCTATGCTGTGCATCTTCGACAGGTTGCAATGATCCAATTCTTTGGTGAATCTGTCCTTGTATTTTGTATCTAAAAATAAAATTCCTTAATTTGCGCCTAAGTAATCTTTGCTCAATAAACAATTTCTTTCTTTCTTTATTTTTTTTAAACTTTTTTTTTTAAGTTTATATATATACGTAACAATAAATACCTTGAATGTCGGATTAAACCCTCTTTCTTCTATAATGTCTGCCCCAAATGATGTCATTTGGAAACAACTATTATATTTTTGAGTATTTGCTAGAAAATGTCGTGATTCGGGTGTTTCGCCACGAAGCAATGAATGTAATAGCTGAGGTGGTGGAGTCAATAATGGCAATTTTACTTTCCCACTAAGGCAGCATAATCCTTGCGTTTCTCCGGAAAACTTCAATGCGTCACAATACTCGCATACAATGTCTATTGGCCTAATTTGAACGTAACGTTCTAGTATGCAGGCAGTAATCAGTGGTGTAATCGTATCGAAACGCTGCTCGATTCAAATCAGGACTTGATACATTTCTTCTTGTGCGTCTTATATTATCTAACCGTTCAGCTCTGAGATTTGCTCGATGATTTCGCATTGCCAAGCGTGCCGTTTCACGCTAACTCTCTTTGCTCTTGTGATTGATAAGTACGCAGCCGAGACATACTAACGCGGCTTTCTTCACGTGCAATTTCTTGTTCTTCATCTGTCCTTTCATTCACAATGTTCCGAATCCTAGTCGCATTTCGGCTTTGTCGGTAAAGATTCGATTGTCTTGGTTGCGGCATTGTTAATCAAATTTTCTTAACTATCTGCAAATATTATATTTTCCAACCAAAACAAATCAAACGTTAAACTTCAAAATTTATAATTGTCTTTATGACGTTTTGTTATACTTCCAGCAAGTAGTTTATAATACAAATAAATTTGTCAAACCATAACTTCAAAAAATGAGCCGAACATCTCCTACATGTTTCTGGTGTCCTGGTACTTCGTAAAAGTTTCAATACTACCAACCTATTTTCATCCAAATCTGTTCGGCCGTTCTCGAGTTATAAATAGTCTTACTAACACGACTTTATATATATATATATATATATATATATATAGATTTCTCGGGTACCGCTTGGAGCACTTGCCGTCGATCATATATGGTGACTTGTTGTTGACAACTCCGCATGGTCCATGTATCATGTGTTTAGTTACTATTGTATGCAATTTTGTGTCAACCATTTTATCAGTAATTTCGGCTGAAATAATGGAATCAATTTCTTCTTGCCTTATTTTGTCAACCAACCAGACTGTGAGCATGTGGCAAACCACACTTTTGCCACTCAACAGAGTCCATCAACAGAGTACATCCAACAACGTACTTGGCCATACACACGATGCTTTTAATGAGATTCATTAAAGATTTTTCATCCCCCCACCTCGAAGTGTATTTTTGCGCTTCGATATGTGACTGGAAAAGTCCATTTTATCCTGTAGAGGGTAAAGTAAGTTTGAATTTAGAAGATCGTGTGCACCGAGTTTGTGAGTGAAAAACATCATTAAACCTATTTACTTCCACCTCTATGGTACCGAATTAAGCATACAATTTTTAAAAACTCTGACGTGGAACCTCCTTGGTATACTTTTTTTTTTATTTGCGGCAGTATTTGCATAACGTATGCCTGTCATAATTTCATAAGGTTGGCACCCGTCAAACATGTCAACCCATTAATTATTTTTATATTTTGATAAATACACGATGTTATGAGCAAAGTTGATATTATGTTGTCGATTCAAAAGTCTTGTTTTAATGCGTTCTTCAATTCGAGTGGAACTTAGAGTACAAATACCGTCACAATGTTTGACAGAAGTAATTGGTCAACTTTTATATGGGAAAATGGAATTGTCGTTTTACTCTATCTTACTCGCAATTTTTCCTTATTTGCTCACCGTTTAGACCTACCCTGGACTACGACAAACATTTTAAAACCAAAATCAGCTCGATCGGCACTGCCGTTCTCGAGTTTTAATCAGACTAACGAACAACAATTCATTTTTATTTATATAGATTACCGTAAGCGTTGATCCTCAAAAAACGGACCCTGTTTTCATTAAGAGACGTGGCGTTTATGATGATGATTATTATCATCATCATAAGCGCCACGTGTCTTAATAATCTCGACCGCCAGCTCTCCATTTCTCATATTTATCCATACGGTATAAAGTATAAATGTGTCAGATATAAATGTATAATAATTAGGTCAGTAGCTATGACTCGTGACCGTGTTTCCACTTGTTCCATAAAGAGAAAACACCGCTTTTATTTTCATCGACTTTATGACGGCTGTGATTAGGTTCGAAACGTTTTTTTGTATTGTTTGAGGTAGTAATTTTGTAAAGGAGAAAGGAGTGATAGATATATTGGTAAAAAAGGTACGTATATAAAGGTTAAAGAATCAAAACAGACTACATAAATGAAAGTTAAATGATACTGGTTAAAATACTCATAACAAACTGTAATATCTGATTAATTATCTTCTTTTTAAGCGACGAGAAAAGAAGTAAGTTTCTGAATTCGATCTATATTTTTTGTAAATACGCACATATTTTTACATTTCTTTAGATTATAGGCTTTTTAAGGTTTTAATAATTTTATTGATATCGGGTTTTTATTGATTTTATTTTTTAGAGATTTTATTGATCAGGAATATTAAATTATTACGTTAAACTATATACTCGTATTAAGTTTAACAGATTTTAAAGTTTGTGAAAAACAAGTAGAAATTAAAGAAGTTTGTAAAATAGATAGTACTAAAATGCGTTTTTGAAAACTAACGTGAGTGTTATCCATATTTCTACGTAAACAAACGACTACAAAGTAAAACAAAAATTAAAAAAAAAAATGTTATAAAAAAAACATGTTACAATGAAATAAAGCTTTCAAATAAATGTTAAAAAAAAATTAAAAAAATTAAATGTTTTAATATGACATAGGTACTATAAGTTACATCTAGGAGCGACATTCATCATAGGCCTTGTAACATCTATAAGAGATGATCTAAGTTACGTCAAGTTAGGAGGGTCAAGTTAGGGGGGAGGGGTGGGTTCTCCCCCCGGTGGGTTCTCGCCCCCCCGGTGGGTTCTCGCCTTTGCGTGGCGGTGGGGATAAGTAGCCGTGGTAGAGGAGACCACGGTGAAACTAAGAGGAACCCGAGGCGTTCGGCCGCTCCACGCCGGGCTGACCTCCAGCAGCCCATGTGCGAGTGGCCGAGTGGGTTGCGGTGCCTCCCTCAGGGGCATCCCAACCGAGGTGGACCGCGGTGCGTCGACCATCGCACCGTGGGTCTATGGTGGGGGCCGCGGCGGGAGAGGAGGGTTGGTATCACGATGCGCCACTCTCCCTGCCTTCCGCGGCCCAAACGGGGTCGCCACCGTTTGATGGCGGACGCGGTGGGGCCGCAGGGGAAGAGGAGTGCCGGTATTACGGTGCGCCGTTCTCCCTATCCTCTGCGGCCGATGTAGGTGTTGCGCCTCCGCGTGTCCCTATGAAGGCAGCATAGGGCACAGTGGATGGCGTGAGCGGGCTCATCGCGAGCGCCGCCGTGATGAAAGGTGGCAGTGGACCGGTAGACCATACCTACGTATCCCTCGCGTAGTGATGGGCCACACCACTGCCCCTTGACGGGTGGGACCAGGCCCGGGAGGCTGGTCAAAGGGCACGGCCGTTAGGCGGCGAGCAGGGTGGCGCTGGATCGCGGGAGGTGTCTGGTGGCGATAAGAGGGATGTCGTTTTCCGGACATCTCCGGCGCTCCGTAGGAGGAGGGGAGGAAGAAGAGGACTCTCTGATTTCTCTTTTGCAGGGTGGTATGCATTGGGGGTTGGAGAGTCCAATTCTGAATCCCAGGACCTGGACGGAGGATGCGGGGGCGTTCGCTGTCACTGAACAGGTCCGGGAGGTGGCGCGCGCGGTGTTTCCATGTGCCATTTTGGTGAGAGGGGGTCCCTTAGGACCAACGCCGCTGGGGCCGCGGACGAGTGCTTCGGCGTACCCGTTGCCCCGGCGCTAAGGCGCGAGGTGGAAACACCCCAGGTTTTTTAGTGGGTATCCCCGCCGCTTCCATCTTTGGCGGGGGAGTCCCACATACCGCCCCGCGCCCCCCGGCGTGGGGTGATGATGGGGTAACGCATTTTTCCTGGGCAAAAAAAAAAAAAAAAAAAAAAAGGAGCGACATTACGGGATGCATAAAAGTTATTTCTACCAAAAGTATTTTTAAATTTTCCCTGTTAGAATATTATGTCCATGTTCCATTTTCTGCTCGCGTCCAGAATTGTTGACCTCAAAACAATTTCCGCGTAGAGTTTTAATGGACTCTGCTAACTTAACAAGCATTTAATATATCAAAGGGCGCTCTGAGTGTATTTTGAAATTGGACGCCCACACGGACGATGAAGTAATAATTTTATTATGTAAAACCTAATTTTTTATAGATAATAATTATTCAAATTAATAATTTCAATAATATGTACCTAATTCATATATTACGTTAGTACATCATATAGTACGTGTAAGTAATCCTAAGGCTCTAGGTTCGAATATTGGTGTGGCAAAATTTTCACCTGGATGCTATCGTGTTTCAGAAAATTGTGGGTCCTAGATCTTTCCTGTGAGATACATATTTAAGAGGTTAGTCAGTCGTTAGGTCATACTGCAAGCCTTGAAGTAAGCTTGGGAATCTGAGTTGCAAATATTATTTTACCACACAACATATAATAAAGTATTGTGATTTGACTCTGACACTCAGTAAGGTACCTTATGTGCCTCTAATGTTATTAATGATTGCTAAATAGTGCGCCACCGTCTTTTATTATTTTGTAAATTAGTCCTCTCCATCCATTGGTTGTCTGGAAGAAATCGCTCTTTAGCGATAAAACCGTCGCTTGTATATTGTAATTTTTATTTTTTTAATTATGTACCTATATATTTTCTGTAACATTATGTGGTGTGCAATAAAGTATTGTCTTATCTTATCTTGTTGGAATTTAAGCCCCAAGCCTACTAATATTTTATAAAGTATGGTGATTTGTGTGTTTGATATCTCTTTATGCCCAAATAGCTAAATCGATTGAGCTGACATTTGTTATATGAGTATGGTATAAGTAACTTAGATCCAGGAATTCATAGGCAAAATCTTTTTAGTAGGCAAAACCGCCGAACACAGCTAGAGCCATAATTACAATGATAATATAATTCCAAATTATAACTAGACCAATTCCCACTAGCCCCTAATATACGCATATAGAATTTAAGAAATAACACACTTTATTCGTCAATTCCCAGATAAACAAAGTATTCAGACGAGGGAGGGTAACCTCATAATATAGTTTAATGTCTAGAGTAAAACCTTAATTAAAATATAATGGTCCAGTAAATACGAACCTGGATGAAAATTAGTCATGTCCTATATAAACGGTAACAAAGTTTTTACGCTCCTTGAATTATAATGACCAGATATGTACATGGTAAAGAGTATGGACAATGGAGTCTAAGTAATATGTTATCCATTCAGTTTTCCAATGCTTGGATGAGTTATAAATTGATATAAGTAGCTATGTCGCAAAGTGGTTTAATTAATACCGTGGTTTATACCCCGCCTACTTGTCCGATAAATAAAACTAAATAATAATAATTGTGTGGCGAACCTATATGTTGCAGTTTCAGGTCGCCGAGATTACTACAGGGCCTGCAACAGACTTAACGACTGCCTTCTACATATTTTATAGGAAACAGCCGGGACCCACAGTTTTACGTGCCTTCCGAAACACGGTAGCGTCCAGGCGAACTTTTTGGTACACACTGAGATTTGAACCCAGGGTCTCCGGATTAAAGGCCGGACGTATGACCACTGGACCACAGACGCTACGGTACGACGGTAATGACCAGCACCGTGTTGGTAACACTAGTGGTGTTGCAGACGTCTATAGGTGACGGTGATCGCTCACCATCACGTGCAGACTATCGCGACCATGTAGTTGGCAAGCGAGGTGCTAGCCTGCTGCTTGATCGATGCTTAGACGTTGTCTCATCCAGTCAGATGTGTGTTTCTTGTATTATTATATCAATATTAATGTAGCAAGCGCTGCGACCGGGAGGTGTGAGCTTCTGATGAAGGACATCGTAGTTACCTGAAATCCAGGGTCGAACCAAGCTCGACTTTTATATCTTTGAGTTTAGTCGGTATTTTACATAGTTAATATGGATAACGTTCGCGTTAGTTTGACAAATCGTGAAGAAGATTTAATTAAGTTCAAATCTTCAGGTTTAGCATACAGTCTAACTGAACATGTATTAGCTATACATTAATTATGTTATAACACAGAAGGTAGCGTACTTATGCAAATCTATGCGGGTTAGCCCACGCATTGACAAGCTAAAAGCTCAATCCTGCCCTTACTGTCGACAGCGGTTAGTGACCAAATACCGAATCCCTTTTGCGGTGTTGATGGCTCTTTCCTACTCGTCCCTCCGCTGCCTTGAAACTTTTATACAGATTCCTATGTAAATATACAAGACCTTTGTAAACGGAGGCTTTTAATTAAAGTACGCGTCGGGAACTTTGACAAAGTTACCACATCCCTAAAAATATATGTGAGAAAATATATTTTGTACAACGCTAATGTATTAGAATAGATGCCGATAGAAGCGGCTATGACGTTTTCTTTACATTTCCTTCAGCAATTATTTTAAAGGAGACCTTTGTATCTAACTTTAAAGGTTGGCAGATGAGACGTTCCGATAATGTCAAGCGATAACTCTGGTAGTTCCAGAGCTATATACGTAATTGTATAAAATTTGATTAGGTGGACGATATGAGGCCAATGTTTGCCTGATTTTAAGCGATTACTGTCATGTATGTTACCTCGCCATATACCAGATATATAAAGGACTCCACCACTTTTGGTTAAGTAGTCTACGACCAGATACGAGGAACGAAGCTGAGATGTTAACACCAACACTGTTATTGTTCAATTTGATAATATGATTTGTGATACAATTAGACTCGTTTTCTCGTTTATTTCAGCTCGGTTGCATTACAAGCTACTGAAAGACGGGCGAGCATAAAAAGCTTTAAATGGAACATCTGGGGGCATGGCAGTGTTGGCGGGGGCCAAGTCGAGTTAATGTTGACTTGTAAAATTGCTTTATTGTAGCTTATTTTAATAAATGAATTATAAGTTTGGGTTTGGAGCATTTCTCCTGTTACTTCAAACATGCATTAAGACTCTCGATATCTTCCCTAATATGCTTCCTATGTTTTATACTAAGCTTTGAGCCGGCGGCCTGCCTGTGTACTATGTAGATATCGCTTGACACTCGGTTTATGTGGTTAACTGGCTTTATTGTCATCGTTAAAAGCCTAAAGGTGAGTTCAGATAATGTCATTTGTTTTATGATAATATTTTATGTGTACCTCGCTTTACCGTGCTAATTTTAGGTATAAAATATTTTAGCTAAATTCGTTCAATTATGTAATTAATTTTGAAAGCTACCATGTAACTTTATTTATTACGTTATAATTTGCGTATTAAATATTTTGGCTAAATTGATTTATTTGTTACGAGTAGTACGTAAAAGTATGTATCCAGTGGCAAAATATATATTAAACTTCTAAAAACAATAACTCGCTACAATCCTAAATATCGTAAATGTACATAACCAGATAAACCCAAGGCATCTCCGATCACATAACGTATACTGTAATTGTTAAACACATATTATCAAGACAATTTCAACTGACGATGCTTAAGCGCATCGGGACTGCTAACAGATGGATGCGTCTGACGCATTTTTGCACGTAGTAGGTAATGTAGGTTACATTTATCATTGGTCCAGTGTAAGTCTCGTACAGTTCCAACATATTATATACCTATTATGAATATATTGTCTGATAAAGCTTAATTTTACATTAGGGCCATTACCACAATGTTCCGGCACGATGTTCAGTGAAGCCAGGTCTTATCTAAACCTAAATAATGAGGCATATAGGTTTAGTCTACTTCCATCGTCGCCCGCATCATCGTTTACGCTCAGGTGACATCGTGGTATTTTTTTAATACAAATAGGCCTAAGTTTTACCACAACCCACCTGATGGCAAGTGCAGATGCGGTCGATGATGAATCACGTAAAAGTCCTGGAGTAGCCTATGTAGTAAGGTACCTATTCACTCGTGCCTTGAAAATACCCAAGTGGTACCTTCAGGAACACGGTTGACGGAAATGTGTTCCATGCCACCAGTTCTCATTAAAAAAGTAAAAAATACATGTAAAATGCTAACACAAAAATAACCTGATGCCGATTGTTAACCTATGTACGAGTATATTTTAAAACATCTAGTCACAAGTAACAATTGCAATTTTTTTGTTTTGCAATAAAATATTATTCTATTCTACACAAAAAGATAATTAATTCAGGATCTAATATGAAATCCCCTGGACCATAACTCGATAATAACTTTATATTCCAATGTTGATGACAATAATTCCGCGAAGATTTTATTAAAGCCTATAATAAGGAGCGGTAACACAGTATACCACCAAAAGTCGCTGACTCACTTCAATTTGGCACGTTCGTCTTTAGTAATTTGACTGGGAATTACCAACGGTGTTGAATCGCGGAATACTGGATGCGACAGAGGCAGAATTAAGTGGAAGGATCATCTCGGATGACATTTTACATTTTGAGCTCATGATTATAATTAAAAGCGGTGATATACTTAGATGGGATTTCAAATCTTGGGGAATAATAAACTAATGATATGAATAATAAACTAAATAAATAAATATTTCAGGACATTTCACACAGCGCCACCTAACCCCAAGCTAAGCAACTTAATGCTTGTGTTATGGTGGTTAGGATAACGGATATAATACTTATAAACTTTTCTTTTGTTTATTACTCGCTATTACCGCCACTTCTAATACTTAGTTTTTTTATATGGTTTAAGTTTCTATAGTGTTACGTATCTATCTATTACACATGTGAAAGTTTGTATGAATAGAATAGGATAGAAAACTCTTTGAACACCATAAATACTAAAGGATTTCAAGAAATATAAGAAAAATCTAGTATAATAAACTCTTTTTTCCCATACGTCCCCTAAGGGAACAAATTGGAGGGACGGATGGGAATAATCGCTAGTTTATTATATTTATTTTGTGATTATATAGTGTTCACACCAACTAAAATTTATGTCCACTTCAATGTACATTACTGCTACTGCGTTTGTACTCATATTAATGAAGAGGTTTAAACAAGTAATGTACGCATGTTTGCCCATGGATTCTAGTGTTTTACATGCAGGTGTGTGATAACCAATATTCCTGCTGCTTTAGTGCGACATTAGTAAGGATCTGAATCATTAACGATCAAAGCTCATTTAACCGCAATCAACAAACACAAAGCTGCGGCGGCACAAATTAATTTATTGTCGCTTTGTTAGACAATCTACCCGCTATAGGCTGGGAGGTTGGTGAGGATTTTATTACTGAAGATATTAATTTTTACATGCTTTAATTTACTTTCACATGTCCCGTCGTCTGTCTTTCTGTAATCAAATCTTGCAAGTTAAATTGGCCACAGGAACGACGCAGCCCCATCGAGTTTAGGCTCATTTGACAAGTACTTAGTTGCTAAATGATAGTAGTAATAAAGCTTGTTATTAAAAAGTTTTTTTTTTTAATTTCACTTTATTAAATAACTTTAAATCATCAAGGCAAGAATGAACAGCGATATTACCTTTTAATGTTAATGCTGAAGCACATAAATTGCATAAAATCTATCGTGCACCCAGCACTTTCTACCAGCTGGGATTTGGTTAAACGTAGGCGTATATAGAAATATAGTTAAATACATAACACTTTACTGAAACACAGAAAAATAAACAAAAATAATATTAAATATAAAAACACAATATTATAATCTATCAGCATATTCAGCAGTGTTTTTCGTACACATAAGTGTATTCAGTTTGACGACCTCTGTGGCGCGGTGGGCTAATACCCGCCTGCAACGTAGAAGGTTGCGGGTTCGATTCCCTCATGGGACAAATGTTTGTGTGATCCACAGATATTTGTTTCTGGTCTGGGTGGCTTTCAATATTTATGTATTTACAAAAAAAAAAGTATATAAGTATTATATACGTTATCCTAACCACCATAACACAAGCATTCAATTGCTTAGCTTGGGGTTAGGTGGCGCTGTGTGTAAAGTCCTGAAATATATTTACCGGGGGTAGACTTCCTTTGCAGGAGGTCGTCTAGGTGGGTGTCCCAACAGTGCCAGTTATTCTACCGCCTGAGCAGTGATGTGCAAACATCACTGTGCTCCGGTAGGAGGGCACTGTAGCTAGTGAAATACTACTGGGCTACTGGGCTAAAGAGTCTTAACATCTCATGACTCTTGAGTAAGAAGCGTTGGTGCAGTGCTCCTAGAATTTCACATAATTGTGAAATCCTAGGTAACACTGTACTGATTATGGGCAGCCGTTATCTCTTAACATCAGGAGAGCGTCTTCACATAAAAAAAAAATATTTAAAAAAAAAATCAATATAAAAATAATTATTTTTCAGTAAGACGTCCCAAACGACATATTTAGTGTGACAATAAATAACATTGAATTACACCCAGACCATTATAATGGCATTCGAATATCGAACGAATAATTTATACATATTTGAACCACATTGTATAAAGTTCTGGCAAAAACCCAAATCTTGGCTTATCGCTAGAAAACACGCCCGAGCAATTTTTAAGGCTTAGCTCAATTTATTGAGGCTTTGACCTGCATCAAAATAGTATTAATATTATACAAAACTAAATGTATAGAAGTCTGTATAGAAGCTTAGTTCGAATACTTTTTATGTCTTAGGTGCGGATCGCCTGATAGTAAGTGGTTACTGGAGGTAACAACAAGGATATTGCTAGTACATCTCCCCTAAGACTCTTACAATTCGCTTTTTGTTGATATGGGTGTTAAAAAGCGGGATGAGTGCGAGAGGACACGTACTCTCTTAAATTGCAAATGTTTCACATCATCAGCATTATTATTAGCCCACTTCTTCCGCTGCTGGATAGAGTTGGGTGGTGTCTGCCACATGGCAGGGCACTCATTTCAGTTCTGTGGCTTATTCTTCCAACTGCCGGCGACCGTCCTGATATCGTCGTCGTATCTCGCTCAAGGACCCCCATCCCTCACATCAGGCACGTATTGTTTGACTGACATAGGTGCAATTTAAAACTGTTTAAACTTTACTACAACTTCCTGCAGTTTCTAGAAGCTGCTATGGTCTGTGGTGAACTCTAGCGTCGCGCCTAGGGGCATGGTGAGATTGACTCACTATAATAAGTGGCGATCACAATAGGCCAATCATGGCCGCAGTGATACCAAAGCCGCACTACATAAATAAAAAAATATACTCTCCTTTCCTGCTTGGTTGTCTGGAAGAGATCGCTATTAGCGACAAGACCGCCAATTGTAACACTTTTTCAAATTCATTAATTTAATGTTAGTTATTGTTTGTTCTGTAACTTTTGTGTACAATAAAGCGTTATCTATCTATTACTTGTACCTACTATTTGAATTTCGTAATTGTAATAGCCGTCAGCTCTTAACCTATCTGGTATAGAACAATGATACCTGTAACAATCACCTTAATTAGCATCGGTTTAATTACATTGACGTCGACACAATACGACATTATTAATCATTTGCACCAAAAATAGTGTGATTCCATTAAAATTAATGAAATGATAAATGACATCCACAAGGGGTCGAATTAAAAAAAAAAACTTTTTGTACCTAAGCATGTATAATGTGTATGTAGGTACTGATAATTTAATGATTTAAATATTTGAAGTATTATATTAAATTATAAGCAATACTTCCACCCACTGCATATTCAAACGCCATGAAGGAAATGAAAATGTGTGAAATATATTATACCCCAAAAAACCAAAATATGTAACCGATTGTGATAAAAATCGAGAATTAAAATGAGCAAAGGCTCAATTTTATTCTGCAGGCGAAGTTGTAGAGCGCAGCTTTTAAAATTAAAAAGCAGTACAAATAAAATGAAGCAATTACAAAACTTGCTAATTAGTATAATTTTCGGGTATAATTTAGCTAAAATTTTAATTGCAACATTTTAATTGCCTACTTAGCTTATTTCTAATTATTCTGTTAATTATTAAAATTTTCTAAAACTTGCTCGCTAGATTAAACTTTATAATTGAACCAAACAACATTTAAACACAATTATAATTATTGTAAATATTACAATGTTTAATTCTAATTTATAATTTTTCTATATTTATTTTTAACAGTCTAGCTAAACTATGTTATAGGAAATATAAATACCAACGCTTCTTACACAAGAGTCTTAATAAGATGCTAAGCCACTTCAACCCAGTAATTTCATTAGCTTCAGTGCCCTCCTATCGAAGCACAGTTATGCTTGCACATCACTGCTCAGGCGGTTGAATAACTGACACAGTTGGGGAACCTACATTCTACATAGTGGGCCTCCTTAAAAAAAAAATCTACCTGCGGTAAAGCCACCAGTGGCTTTCGAGATGTAAATTAAAAATGTTTAGTTGCCGAAACTTATTATATTTTTTAAATTTGTTATAGGCTAACCTTTGACCACGATCTCGCCTGATCTTAAGCGACGATGCGGCCGTAGATGGTAGCAGACTTAACCTATAAGGCGGGATAACCCCTCCCCCCCCCCTAGCTTTACTGAACATCATGCCGGAACACTGTCGCAATGACCACTTGGCGACACGGTTTTGTCCAGTGGGTGGGGATGGGTGATCAGCCACAGCAGAAGCCTACCTACCAGTATAACAAGTGAAAAAAACACACATTACTAATAATACACACATTACTGTGCTTCGGTAGGAGGGCACTGTAGCTAGTGAAATTACTGGGCTAAAGAGTCTTAACATCTTATGACTCTTGAGTAAGAAGCGTTGCTGCAGTGCACCTAGAATTGCGCATAATTGTGAAATTCTGGGTAGCACTTTACTGATTATGGGCAGCGTTATCTCTTAACATCAGGAGAGCGTCTTGTTCGTCTTCTTACTTCTCCACATAAAAAAAAAATAGTCATTGGCCGGAATATAATATAAAAAGTGCACTTTTCACCATAAAATCCCGCCTAGTCAGCAAGTTAGCTAGCCTTAAACTCCAACATTGTCACATCCAGTGCTCCTACATCAGCATTCTCAGCTGCGATAAAATTCTTTATGCATCTACCGGGTGAAACGGTCTGAGAAGTCAGTTTCATTTAGCTAACGAAATTATTCAATTACGCATCCGCGGCGTCTCGCTTTCAGCGTTTTATAAGAACCATTTAGATCCGAGCACCTCCCTTTTACGATTTGCGAGTAGTTTTTACTGCAGCACTTTACTCTGTGGTATTCAGTATTCGCTTACAATGTACTAATTTTTGTGATATTTGAATGATGAAAATTAAGGTTATTAGTTAAAGTTGCATGTTTTAACCGAAAAAAAGGATGTAAAAGATTTTATTTCGAAAATTCTTGTTTTTTTTTTTTTATAAAATTTTATTAAGACCTCTAATAGCTATACGATAAGCGAGGTACCTGTACCTATCCAATGATTGCATTCAAAGCTCTGCAAAAACTTTTATGGCTTTTCTTTTTTAATAGCTTATAATAAATATTATATCTAGTCCAATTTAAGGTATTAGATAGTGCAAGTTTAAAATTGTACAAGTTTCATTGAATAAGTTTAATTTTTTTTTCGAGATTTATTATTAATAATTATTATTGTTGATCAGTAACAGTTTGATTTTCACTTTTGTAGAATTTCGTAGCGGAACTCGTAGCACTTGTAGCAAGCTCTACGAATTCGTAGCAAGAGCTACGGCGTAGCATTACATTATGGGTGTCGAACACAAAATCTTCATAAAGATGAGCATACATAATGGCATATAACTTTTTAACCAAGCGCCAGCAAAATGTGGAAAAATGAGGTTGGTTTATTGATGCATTTCCGAAATATTGCCAGTTAAGTAAAATGATTAATAATGTTCAGTTAAGTGTAATGGAAGGCTTTACGGGCGCGATGTTGATACCTTGTTGATTACTTGTCCGCTCTTGCTTGAAATTTGGAGATAAATTATTATATATTCTATATAATATATCTACGTTTTAATATACAAGCTTATGCCTGCAGCTTCCTTAAACTAATTTGCGTCCATTTTTTTTTATTCGATTCCAGGTTTTGGCTATGGGTTGATAGATTAGTCAATCTTTTTTTTTAATTTTTAAGAAGATAAAGTACATGCGATCCTTCTGATTTTAGCTTTAATATAAGGAATCATAAATATGCTATTCAATTCAAAATGTTTATATTAAAATCCATCGCCGGGATTTTTTCGGTAATTCTACCCCTCAGAGGGTTGAAACGAGGGCCCAAAGTTTGTAAAGGGGAAAATCAAATGAGTGCAGGTAACACGGCGCATCTAATATAATTAAGGCAAATACAAATACAAATCATTTATTTGCCAGAATATAGGTACAACAATAGTTCTTAATAAAATTTGTCATCTTAAACTAAGTAGAGCCATTACATTCTGCCTCATTGAGACGTGCAAAATTTTACTGGTTAGGTATAATAATTTTTAATTTTATTTGGAATAATTAAACAATGCAAATAATAATCAATATAAAATCAAGGCAAAAATATTTATATGAATAAAGTAAGAGTGCATAAAAAATGTTTTCAGTTAAGTTATGTAAAAAAAAAATCCTATAATATAAATTCATATTCGTGTAACAGTGACAACCGTTTAAACTCAGAAGGCATAACAAGCAACAGCTATAAATTCCTACCAAAAATAACAGAAACAATGCAGGGGTACATAACTCACCCCTTATTTAAATGGAAGTCAACGCTTTTGAATAAAACAACGGTGTATTTCATAACATCGCATCGCCTTGAATATGTTTAACCGAGCGACGGACTGACCTGTGGTTTAAAGGAAGCTTTATATTTCATGCATTTTTTATTATTCGTTTTAAAATTGCACATAAGTATAGTCGGGCTGGCCTAAAAGGCCACATTTGACAGATGTCAGTCATAGCTAACTAGTGTTGGGACATTGTTTGTTTATTTCGATTACGGGATATGAATCGATACGATCTTCAAACACGTTGGAATCGAATACAGTTTTATGAAAACATTCATAAAGTCTAATTAATTTTAATAGGTTTTGGTTGTAAACATGTAATGGCGTCATGGGCTAGTTTTGCCAGAAACATCTCACGAGTTATAAAAAAAAAACCTGTAATAAAAAATATGTTTATTCTCTATACATTACACAATTTTATTTTAATTACATTATATTTTACTATAATATAATCACAATTTTAACAATGTATTTTATTTTAATCGCAATATAGTTATTTATTTCATACCAAATATTCAATCCAAGTTATAATTGCATTCGATTCTACATTTCAAATTTCGATTTCGCGATTTTATTAGGTAGCATCCTTATTGTTTTAAAAACAAAAACTGATTGACATGACCTTGTATAGGATGTCCTATTTATTCATCTAAAGTTTTTAACCCCCAACGCAAAAACGGTGGGGTGTTATAAGTTTGACGTGTTTGTTTGTGTATCTGTCTGTGGCATCGTTGCCGAACGGATAAATGAAATTTGTTTATTTTTTTCATTTTTAAGATTAATAATATTAGTCGACAATGTTCTTAGCTATGTTTGAACCTAAAATCGCCACGCCGCCACGAAATGGTGTAAAACATATTTTTTATAGTTTAAAAATAAACAATGACTTGAAACAAAAATTAAGTATTTTTTTTTTATATTTAGTTTTTTTGTTAAACATAATGCCACAAATACCGTTGTTTTATATCAGAAATGAAATCTATACCATCGGTTTATCCGAAATTGACACCGAAATTTTCCTCGTGGCTCTACATGATCTCCCAGAGTTGATTAAATGAAGCAGGGTGGAGCAGCCCCTTTACCCCCCCTTCCTTACTGCCAGAAGAGGTACAAGGGGGGTTTTTCGATCTTAATCAGCTTATTTCTTGGCCCTCGTTCTTTTCTTAGGTGAACATTTTTTTTTCTGTTCAGAACCTGATGGTCCGTATTTCTCTCTTAAAATTTTAGTCACTGTCTTCTTCCTTATTTGCAAAGCTTCGGCAACAAGTGTTTTAGGTTAAAGTTCGTCTTTAATGATTTTAAGAGTTAAATTAAGTCTTAAAATTATTTCCTAAATTCATTACAAAACTAACATATCGGCCTTTCTCCAATTAAGCATTCTTTGCCTAATTCCCATGCCTTTGTTGATTTTTAATTGGATTAACTCAAATACATTAAAATATGAAAGACATTAAATGTAAAAATTTAATAATTTATTTGGTTTTTGTCCCGTCATAGTGGTTTTAAAGTTATTGAGATTTAAAAATTACATGGTTATGGAAATGAGAAAAGTAAAAATAATTACTGCAACGGAAATGAGAATATTGCAGCTGCAAATAATATATTTAATTTTGATTCTAAATGGACCACTATTGTCGTTGACGTAGACCAGGATCTCAATAGAGTGATGGAAGTCTTACGGGAAGAAGACGCTTAATTTAGCGAGAAGAAACACACACGAAACAAGCACCGAATAAAACAATATCCACGAGAGTAAGACGTCTCGTCTTACTCTCGTGTACTCCGGAGTTCCAAGTTCCAACACACGCACCATTTAGGAACCAGATCTTCGTGAATAAATTGGGAAGGTGCCTGCTGACGAAGTTGTCTACATCGAGTGTTAACTTCGTTACCTTTCAGTCTGAGATTCTTGCAGAGTTGGAAGATTTTTATTGCCAGCTGTATGCCTCGCAGGCGACTCAGCCTAAAACCAGAATAAAATGAATCTTCATATTATATACGTGATGATGATGAAAATGTTAATTCAAAAGCCACTTTACCAAAGGCCTCCCGGATGTCAGCGTTAGTGAAGTGTCGATCTCTTGAAGGCTGTAGGTGCACCTATATTGCGACAACTCCAGCGAATATTCATCAACTCTTCCCCTTTTTTTTTTCAGGGAGATCTCCAAAGGCGTGGAGCAAAATCGTCGTAGTCATGTTTTTCCAAAAAAGCTATATAAATGTTACGTACGTTTTTGAACCATGTCTATGTTTTTCTCAAAGGTTATCACAAATCATCTCGCAAAAAGAAGATTTGACGAGTTCCAGCCACCGGAACAGGCTGGATTTCGAGCAGGCTATGACACTATAGACCACATACAGACAGTGTGGTATTTTAAGCAGAAGACGGAAAATATAACAGCGCATGTGCTCAGTGTTCAAAGACTATGAGAAGGCCTTTGAAAACCTGGTCTGTGCTTTTTTTTTTTTTTTTTTTTTTTATGTGGAGAAGTAAGAAGACGAGCAAGACGCTCTCCTGATGTTAAGAGATAACGCTGCCCATAATCAGTACAGTGCTACCCAGAATTTAACAATGATGTGCAGTTCTAGGTGCACTGCACCAACGCTTCTTACTCAAGAGTCATAAGATGTTAAGACTCTTTAGCCCAGTAATTTCACTAGCTACAGTGCCCTCCTACCGGAGCACAGTAATGTTTGCACATTACTGCTCAGGCGGTAGAATAACGAGCTGGAGTCTTTGCAGCGATACCAAGTTGATTGGTAATATAGGTATTAAAAGGTTTGTTAATATTATACAGGATACCGCCACAAAGTCTAAAACCTGCAAACAAAACACAGCCCAACAAAACGAGGTGTGAAATAAGGGGACGTTATTTCCCCCAAATTGTTTTCAAACGCTCTAGACTCAAGAGGATGTATTTGAGACGCTGGAATGGACAGAGGAGAGGGCATCAATATCAACGGCGACTACATTTTCACACCTGAGATTAGGGGACAACATAGTCATAATAGCAGAATCACTGCAGGACTAGCAACAAATGCTCATATTAATCGATAAAAATTGACTCTTTATTGAAATTGTTCAGAAATATGTGTATTGATGATGTTATACCTTGAGCAAACAGTGCAATTAGGTAGGAACAACTTCGAGAGAGAGGCCAATCGGAGGTTTCAGCTGGGATGGCCGACATTTATTGAAAAGTTACTTTGAGTGAAGACTAGTGCATCTTACCTGTTATGACGCACAAAGCCAGGATGTGGAATGTGGATACTTAAGGTAAGACTGATCCACAAGTTCAAAGTTGCTCAGCGAGTTATGGAGCAGGATATAGTCGGCGTCTCGTCAAAGAATTGCATCAGGAGTAAGTTGATTCGGCAGGGAACCAAAGTTACCCACATAGCATAGAAAAGATTAGGAAGCTGAAGTGGCAATGGCTGGTCACATTTGCGGCTGAACCGATAACCGACGGGGTAGTTGTGTTCTAGAGTGGAGTCAGCGTCTCGGCAAACGTAGACGACGAGAGAACGTAGAGAACGTGCGAACGTGAAGGGTGACGATATCCAGAAGGTCACTGGAAGTTGTCTGGAAGCCATATTTACTCGTTCATAAGTGCATAAGCACTAGCTGACGAAGAAGAATTGCGCATCAAGCAAGAGCTCATCTTCAAGTCCTATGAGTTTCAGAGAATAAGATAGGTATGGCATACACAAGGATGTCGAAAGAAGGTTTGCGTAGTGGGTAAACTCACCACTGCACTGGAAGAGGTCGCCAGGGTTCGCTACAACTGAGAAAATATTGTTTAAGAAGCCAAGACCCGCAAAGGGTTGTAGAGCGAAAGGAAGAAAAAAGTATTGTGAGTATATCATACCATATAAACCATGGGAAAACTCTCTACTCGGACCTTCACAATAGCAAATTGGTTCATTTTACTAGGAAATTTTCATACAACGGTACTTATAAAAATATGGAAATTAGTATGCGGTAATTAGAATATAACAGGTTTTCTTCAAAATTTTAAAAACTTTTACAAAGAGCAAATACTGGCTTATTATAACGTAGAGAGACTAAAGAACTGGATCTATTTAAAATACGACCTACTTTCTAACATAAATAATTAGGTGTTAAAACCAGTAAAATGGAAATTATAAAATTTCGAAACCACGGGTACGGAAATTAGATTCTCATTTGCTTTATTGGTAGTACACTAAGGTTAATGACCTGCAACAGCTGATGGGCCGCGGTACACACTCAGGGCTCGCTAGGGATGCGATGTTGATGTACGAAATACTGTTATTTAGGGATGTACGCCCAAGAACACAAAATATTATGGAAATTATAACTTTGACACGGACAAACGTTTACTTTTTTATAATTATTTACAGACTGGTTCTATCACGTAGATATTTTGCTAGGTAATACACCTAACATTGAACTATTTTTTAAAAATAATAAACTATATTAAAACTGTCCACGATAAAAAATATAGGCATATTTTCACATGAAGTTGGTGTCAGGACACGTTACGGAAATTAGAAAACAGGTGCTTTTTGAACAAAGATTAATTAATTACACGTTAACTAATTACAGCAGAAGTCAAAGGTTTTGTGTACACATAGATATGGGTGTTTACTACCGTATAGAAATATGTGCATGATTACATTTGTTATTATTATGGATTTATTGAGCCAGGACACATAAAATTTACTGCTCGGAGAATGGCCGATATTTAAAAAATAAAAGCAATTTTCGAAAAATAGTAAATTTTTTAACACCCTGTAAGGGAATTTTCATGAAATGTCAAATGTGGCCTTTTAGGCCGGCCCGACTATAATTCGATGTTATAATAATCATAATTGGGGTTTTGAACTCCCACAGAACAGGTTACCCTACTTACAATGCACTGTTAGAGTCAAAGCACAATCACCTATAAAGGTTGTGTGGCTAACCTATAAATTATAATACTTAATACATATAAACATAATATTATACTTTTATAGTGTTTGTTTATTTATAAACAGAATAACCGCATCAACGTTAGAACCAAAGGTTTGCAAACCCTGGAAAAATGCGTTACTCATCGTCACCGGACTCCAACGCCAAATATAGGCGCTTCGGGGATACCCACTAAAAATCTGGGGGTGTTCCTGCGAGATATATTGCCGGGGCAGCGGGTACGGCGAAGCACTCATCCGCCGCAGCATATTTAGACCCAGAGACCAGTCAGTGGCCTGATCAGACAGCCTGGTGGTCTGAAGGTGGGAATTAGATATATAGAAAACTTTAATGCAACAACACATATAATATATTATAATAGAAAACTTGAAACTAAAACACAATTCTTTGACTTAAGTGTAACAATTCGCGGTCTTATCACTAAAAGCGATCTCTTTCATACAACCTTGTAGTAAGAGAAATAATGTAATGATAACATGGGTTGGTGGTGATTTATCCCGCCTTCTAGGTTTATTCTACTACGATTTACGAATCGACGTTTAACATCATCCGAAGTCATGGTCAAATATAGGCTAACCTAAATGTATAAAAAAGTAAACACATCTTGCACGTAGCAAATACAAATTAACCTTCCCTAATATTTGCAGGTTCAATGTTCCAACTCGTGTGTTCGAGAAACTTCCATTATTTATGCGTCTAGTGTCCTTACTGACCTTACCTTTCATATATAAAAAAAGTTAATATTTTTTACAACAAGTTAGTGTCCAAGTCGCTTGTGAACTTCTGTATATCAAATATTAAAATGACTCGCTTATTTTAAGACAAATAAATCTTATGTGACTGTATTTGTTTATTTTCTGGTCTTCTATCAGTTTCTCATTTTCTCAATATATGTAGGTAGGTAATTGGCAAAAGGAAGCTTAGAATAACATATATTATGATACATAATATAATAATGAAGGTGTGGGATGATGAGACTAATTCCCACGCTCGATTTCACGCACACGTACGCACTCATTTTCATATTCTTAGCCTAAAAATGCTTTGACGTTTAGTATTTTTTTATAATTTGACACAGTCTGTGCTGCAAGTAGAGTTGATATCACGGCGAAACACGGGCGAAGACGCGAGCATAATCTAGTCTCCCTATAAACCGAACAAAACTATTTATCTACGCCACTAAATACATTGCCAAACTTCTAAAGGAAGTGAGCCGATTTAACAGTCCTCTGAATATTTACTACATAATAACAAATCCTCAATACCCCGGCCCTAAATCTCGTCTGTCGGTCTGTCGTTTCCTCGGACATAATCTTTTATGGTCATTTCCCTGGTTAAAGCTCTGAGGACTGACGCGTTTAGGAGATTGTTGCTTACAAGTGAAACGAATTGTCACTAAGAACTAACATAATCGCGCATTTTGGTGTTGCTCTGTTTTGTCTATGATGAATTGCTATATTATTGCTGTAGTGTATTTTAACCGACTCAGCTCCCGAACGGATGAACGGATTTTGATCTAGTTTTTTTTGTTTGGAAGTAATGTTAGTCGAGAATGTTCTTAGCCATGTTTAGTGAAAATCGGCTCAAGATGGCCGCCGCTACAAAATGGCGAATTACTTTTTTTTATATTATTCTACATTGCGTAATTCCAGCTTCAATAATATTGATATCAGATGAGTTTTTGATGAAAAGCTTAGATAAAAGGTAATAATATAAGCTTTTGATCATTAGTAGGTATACTTTACTAAAAAATAAAAATCATATTATGAAAAAAGATTTAAAAAATACTAGCTTTCGGGTTCTTATAAAAATAAAAGATCAAAACAGGACCATGATTTAGTTTCATTTGATCAACGAGAAGCACACCAGACGAAATGATAATCAAAAGCTACATTGAAATAAGAGAGCCTAATAATATTTTACTACACCTTTAAACATCAAGAAAAATCTCAAGAGTAAGAGTATTTTTCAATAAAACCGCACTCATTTTATGCCGCCAACTGTAAAATTCATTGAGCCTAAAAACCGGCGACTTTAGATACTAAAAAGCAAAGGCAACTGGGTCAGACGTCCCACGTCACGCCATCACGAAGAAAGGACTCACGAAACCAATGAGCACTCAAATTAGGAGTTATTAAGCTCTAATCGTGGTATATGCTTCGTAACAAAACGGAACAACTCACGTCTGAAATTGTAGAGAATAATATTATCTCAACCTCGATTTCGGACAATTACGATTATAATTCATATTATGGAGTTTACACCTGCAGCAGTACCCGATGTCCATTGATTGGTGGTGAGAGACTGACTGATTCGTAGTTGACATATTCTCAACAATATTAGACATAAGTTGTTCCGTTATGTTATTTGTTATGGAGAACACTCGTGCTAGTTTCAAATTTCATATGATATTTTTCGCCTCCAGTTTCATGGAGATAAGGTAAAAGTATTGGACTATGAGCAATATTTAAGGAAGATGAAGTGGCTGATCTAATAATTATTAATTAATTATTAATAAGCCAAGCATCATCAGACCACGTTTACGAGACACCCGAAAAGATTACTCATACACGCACATCAATGAAATATTTTAGTATTTTTGTTTAGAATAATATACAACACTAGGATTTTCTATAGTTTGGCATACAGCCAGTCTGTGGATTGCGCAAGTGCTCCATATTTATGTATAGATAGGTCAGGTATAAGGTACGAGCACTAGACTTATTTCCTTTTTACCACAAAAATACAATAGTGCTATGTTTTTTTAGAAAACTAACAGCTGTGTCGGTAGCAGCTTTGTCAAATGTAAGTTATGAATGAAATGTTCATGTAGAAAGCGTTTTATTTTTGATATCTCTCATTCTAAGAGCTCTATGTACGAAACGAAGGGACGTAATCGATACATTAATATTAAAACCTTAGGTTAGAGTTACAGCGCCTTTTAAAATGTTACTGTTTGTGCTTTTTCGGGTTTCGTGACGAGATTAAAGTAGGGAGTAAATTAAAATTTAATGATTTCAGAGATTATTTCCTTAGAGTTTAATCAAGGAAATGAAAATAACCTCAGTGTTGACAAGCAATATTTAAAAGGGAAACGGTTTTTATTTTTATTTGAACGTTTTTTCACGATTTGCTTACCTTTGGACTCTTCACTGGTTTCTGGGCTTGCCGAGTTGTTTCCGAATGAGTGAGCTCCACTGCGTGTTAGTTAAGAACAATTATAATTGTTCCTTCAACATGCTGAATAACGGAATATAGCTAGTTATAATTGTTATTCATGACAATTACATTAATCGTCAGTGTAGGTGTACAATAATTTCGGATTTTCAATAAAGTAAAGTATAATATTATCGATATATATAAATAATTATCTAGATTGAAATATCAAAGAGCTCCGCGCGTTGGACTTAATATTAAATGTGTACGCTAAGGGTAAGAGAGCAAAATTGAAGCGAAAATAAAGTTTAAGCGGTTCATCAGACTCTAATCTAATCTAGATCAGACAATACCTGTCTTATTATATTGGATGGAACAATTATGGATAATAGAGATATGAATTATTTTTGTGGCTGACTCTCAATTTGTCATTATTTGCGTTAAATTTTATTTATGAAAAAACTTTAAAATCTGTGTACTTTATATGTATATCAAGCAACTTAAAATAGCTGTTACAGTTACCTCAAAATATGTGGCACTAACTTCGGATATAAAAGGTAACCGCACACTAAAATTTTGCTAGACTTTGTCAATCTTTTTATGGCTACTAAAATCGCCTGGAGAGGGAATTGGTCCCCTTCAAACGATTCCTCATTCAAACTGTTATATATTATGACCCTTGTTTTACCTCTAATTGGGTTAGAGGTTAGCCATAACAAGAGCAAGGTTTCTTGACCTTAGAAACAAGTGAAAAAAAACTGTTTAAAACAAGCTTTTATTACTATTACCATCTAGCAACAAAAGTACTCGTCAAGACGTATCAAATGAACCCAAACTCGATGGGTTTGCTTCGCTTAGTTACGATGTTCCTATGGCCACCTTTCTGCTCCATAATCAGATCAGCTCGATGTCATAATAATATTGGATTGTCATTCGATTTATAGATAGATATATGCTAATTTTGAGCACAATCGGAAACTCGGAAGTGGGTCAAATTAAATTTGCAAGATTTGATTACAGACAGACAACGGACAGGTGAAAGTAAATAAAAGCTTGTAATAAGGGAAGGATTTATTCCGCCTTCTAGGCACGTGACAAAGTTTTTCCCTGGACGCTACCGTGTTTCGGAAGGCACGTAAAACTGTGGATCTCTGCTGTTTCCTACACGATATGCAGGCGGCAGTTGTCAGGTCATGTATGCCTTGTAGTAATCTCGGCTACCTGCAACTAACTGCAACATAAAGGTTGGCTATACAACCTACAATAACAGGGTAACCTGTTCTGTAGGAGTATATAAACCTCATTTATGTACAGCTTATTACTTTTGTTCATTTTTGGTTTAACACTTGTATTGAAAATGTAAGATCAGCTACATAACATAGATTTGTACATAATTGTTTATGTTTTAACCCAAGTTTTTCTTACGACTATGTATGCGTGCATTGTCAAATTGTCATCAAAAAGCCTTTTGCAACTCGACATACAGTAATACCAAATGAAGCTGGAGCTTAATGGACGACAATTCCCAGTAATAGTAACATAATAAAATGATATCACAATAAACCAGTATTGTTTTTAGTTCGCGAGCTCTGCGTCCAAACATAAGAAAAACTTTAGCTACATTGTCGATTTGCATAAAGTTAGGGAAATCCTTTGCTCGGTTCAGTGGGGCTCGATATTTTGTCCAACTTTGCCTGCACCGGGACGAGTTGAAAGAGTGCTTTTTTATGCACTTTTTTGTTATTTCGAATCATTTTAAGCGGTTTAGCGAGGAAATAATAGCTTTGGATTTGGAAGCGGATAGCCGATCTATACGACATTTTTGTTGGTCATATTTTGTAATCGTTTTTCCATTTGCATAAATTCTCTGCGGGCGATTTCATATGTCTGTATTCATTGTACATTTATGTTTTAAATAACATAATAATAATAATAACCTACAGGGATTTGTGATGGATGAAGATTTGTGGTATAGCTACTGGTCCATTGGTCAGGCATTTAATTGTTTTTTGAAATCTAATTATAAAAAATATTGTTTTATGCCAGTTTTTGACATATTTTGTCTGGTGCGTGCGTTGTGAATTTTACGAAAATTAAGGGTGCATTTTCTCTCCCCCTCAGAAACAGGCAGATTTTTTCGGAAAGGAATAAGTTCAGACGCCGCTTCCCGTTGGTTATATTTTCTAAGTAATTCATTTCTCTTGTGCATCCTATTCGCACATTTGCGATAACAATGTTCACATACATTTCGAAAAGCAATGATATTTCAAAATCATTGTTTGTTAGTTTATATAGTTTATTTGTTGATGTCACCAAAGCGGCCGCAACGGAAGACCAGCGCCGGCTAGATAGTCGGCAACATGCTGAGTTGCGACCGTTTCATGTATAAATGTTTCTTCTGATTTCCTATAATATTATGTTGTTTCCTTGTTAAATATGCGATGTTTGTACATGAATAAACTTTTTTCATTTCATTTTCATTTCATTTCATTTCATTTCAAAATCAACTTTGATCATTCTACCTTCGGTCGTTTTCGGTAAAATAACACTTTTTGATTGTCAAATTGTCGTTGTAAATGGGAATATCAGAATAATATCTTATACAATGTCCTAATACCTATCTCCATAATATTATGTATGTATTATGTACCTAGTACCTAGTAGGTACATTGATATCCCTAGATCACATTCAGTAATAGGAGGTAGCAGAGGGAATTGTAAAGCGTATGCGGCTCAAGGATTATCGTTTGATTTGTCTAATTCATGCACATTGGTGGCCTGCATCTAAGATGATCACGTATGTGCTAGGTTACTATGTTACTGCTGTGCAGTGCGCTTACTATATTATGCTAGGTTTATGAAGGATAGAAAGAAATAATTTTATTTTATTTTTTGCCGCAAGACATACATACAGAAAAATATTGACCTTGAACTTAGATCTAAATAATATAAAAGAAAAGTGTGACTGATTGACTGATCTATCAATGTACAGCTCATACCACTGGACGGATTTGCTTGAAATTTGGAATATAGATAAATTTTATGATGTAGACCTCCGCTAAAAAAGGATTTTATCACGCGGGCTAAGCCGCGAGCATAAGCTAGTATGTTATAAAAGAAACAAATTTTTTTTTTTTTTATGTGATGAAGTAGAAGACGAGCAAGACGCTCTCCTGATGTTAAGAGATAACGGCTGCCCATAATCAGTACAGTGTTACCTAGGATTTCACAATTATGTGAAATTCTAGGAGCACTGCACCAACGCTTCTTACTCAAGAGTCATGAGATGTTAAGACTCTTTAGCCCAGTAATTTCACTAACTACAGTGCCCTCCTACCGAAGCACAGTGATATTTGCACATCACTGCTCAGGCGGTAGAATAACTGGCACTGTTGGGGTACCCACCTAGACGACCTCCTGCAAAGGAAGTCTACCCCCGGTAAAAATCAAAAAAAAAAACTTGTCGCAAAAAGGTACCAGCTCAGCATATGAATTCAAAGTAGGAGATTCTTATCGGTTATATTTTGCAGTTTTGTTGCGCTATATAGTATTTCTAATATTGGTCAGATAGAATAGGCCTTAAAATGGCGCAAAAGGAATTAAAAAGCGTTGTTATATTTGGCACAAAATTCATGGGAAAACCTAATACAATCCTAATACAATAGGAAGAAATAACCAGGAATAATAAAAATTATACGACCGTCACAAATACATTTCTCTTCTGTGTGGTGTACACTAAAGTTTTATCTAATCTGATCTAAATCTAATCTAAAATTTATATCATACGTAAAGTTTCAATTTCATTAATTCTATTCTATAGAGTTTTATAATTTCTATTAAACGTATTGGCTATTCTTAGAGTCGCCTTGTTTACACCTCGTATAAAACTACAATAAAAACTCGACTCAATAAGTGCCCATTTAAAAGGAACGTGCTGAAGTGTGTTTTATCGGATATTTAGAAAACTGTGACGACTTTAAGAGACACTCTGAACATTAAGAGCACGCCTTGAAAAGTCTCAGATGGCGTTAAATAAACAAATTATCTTTGTATAAGTGTTTTCTTTAATAAACATTGAAAGAGAGAAACTGTGCTCTAAAATGGACTTGCCAGAGATAAAAGCAGCTTTATTTGTATTTAATTTTCTAATTGATAGCATATCAAAATTTTCAGTCAATAATTTGGAGCGATATAGAGAACTGCTCAATTATTCACTGCTGTGGAAGCATCAATCACGACATGACTAACGTGTGCGTGAAAATATATATGATGTGCATCATGCCCTAGCTTAAATATATTATTAATTTTTACATTAATCTTTAAACGATTCATGAATATTGAGATTCATCTTTGTAAAAAAAAAACAAAAATTAACACAAGCTATGTGGGGCGCGGACGCCGGCGCGTAAGCTACTCCTTGAAGAAGATCCTCATAAAGGATCGAAACGGTCGGCACGAAACCGAAGTAATTGATTGTACAATTGAGATTATGTCGTTTATTTATTATTATCAATGATAGCGCGTACAGTTTTTCCCTCAGATCAGAAGTATTCTAGTTTATCCCCTTTTCATTTTAACATAAGCTTAACATCCAATATTCCATTATTCGCTAACACTCAAATATAACACGATATTTTGGACAAAAGAGACGAATCTAATGTCATGTGATAATGGCGCTCCCGCTAAAACTCCTCAATAAAATTCAATTCAAATAATTAAATTTCAAAGTGCTTCACTGCCTAACGGGTGACAGATGTCAATGGGTACGACAATTCTATTTGGTACTCATTATAAAGTCAAGGAAACGCCGAGCTCTTTGAAGCCGTACAAAAGAATTTTATTATAATAAACAGGCAAATGGTTGATGTAGTCAAATGACTGAAAGGTGCCTAATTGCTGAATATTAGTTGGCTTTCTGTCTATCAAAATGTTGTTGGTACTCACTGTGCCACGCGATTTTATTTCCTCTATTGATTACATTTATTAATAAATTATTGGAACTTCATCATCATCATCAGCTTACATTTGTAAGCGTGTGTGTGTGTTGTTTGTGGTTTTTGTTTTGTTTGTTGTCGTTTGTGCCATTTGCCTGTTTTTTGCCTGCTGGACATAGGCTTTCCATGGTACGCCACTCAATTCGGTGCTCCGTCTTACTTCTCCATCCGCTCCCGGCGACCCTTCGGATATCACCGCCCCATCTCGCCTATATACGTCCTACTCTACGTTTGTCGATACGGGGTCTCTGATCGCACCTTTGATAGAACAAGGGCACAATAATAATTATCCAAATGCATAAACTGCAGTTGTGTCTTGTTTTACCAAAGGTGCGATTTTACGAAAATAATCCAGACTTTTGAGCTAAAACGAACTTAAACAATAGATAGATAGATAACTCTTTATTGCAACAAAGAAAACAACACTAAATAAGTACATTTCAGTTAAGCAATGTTATAATTGGCGGTCTTATCGCTAATAGCGATCTCTTCCAGACAACCAAGCAGGAAAGGAAAAATACAAGTTTAAACAATTAACTTATGGAGAAAGCTTAGCTTTAATTTAGGATAAGTTATTGTAAAGTTTAACCGGTGTGTTGAATCGTACTGCGTTGTCTCAAAACATTCGTTTGTTCCAGAAGATGTAAAAGTTTAAAACACGACAAGTTTGTTCCAGTTTCGAGCCATCAGCGCTGTGACAGTGTTACAACTTTGTTGATTGTCGAATTGCATTTTCGTGAATTATGACAACATTGTTTGGTAGCGATAAAAACTTGTTAGAAATAGCCCACAAACAGGAGGCCTGATGGTGATTGGTTACCGTCGCGTCACCTTCCACGTCTGTAACATCAGACCAATTCTAAAGTAACTGCTCACCACCATCATTACCAAACTGGCGTTATTTCAATGTCTGTCTCTAACATAAAAAATATACCTCTAGTATTAAAAATACTCTGAGAAATCAAATTTTATATATATTGCTACCACCCGCTGGACAAATCCGTGTCGCCAAGCGGTCATTATAAAGTGATTCGCCATGATGTTGACTGAAGCCAGGGAGGGATTTATCCCGCTCGGTTTAGTTTTCTAACATCGCGTGGGATCGTGATCAAAGGCTAAATATAGAATAATGAATAAAAAAAAACTCATGCCATTTCAAACTGTCACACACACACGCACTGTTTTTTTTCTATCACACACTGTAAATGTACACAAACTGTAATACTGTATCCATTTTCCACGTCATCAGGCCCACTGGTACAATTGTGAGACCCACGACGAATTACTTAATGTCCTTAAAAGGGTTCTCGCCTAGGCATCCCCTTCGCCCCACGGCAATTTCATTCTCTTAACGAAATTATTCAATTAGATACTTGAGCTCGCCTGCTTAAGATTAAGTTGCTCCTTTTTTCATTTGCATTATAGCCGCAGTCAAAATTGATAAGGCTATTGGGCGAAATTAGGTTTTGCGGGGACTGTGTTTGCAGTTTTTTCGGTTGAATTATATAAAGCAGTTTGGCGTTTAACTCTCAGTTGTATGCAAATGAGTTGTGCCTGGTTCCATCCGCTGCGAGCATTCTATGTGCTGTGGACTTAAATATTTATGTCCGTGCCAGTTTTCAGCGAAATAGTTTTGGAGGTTTTGTGTTTCTGATGACATCGTTATTATCATTAATATTGTTTATTAACAGTCAACATAGCTCGCATTCTCAAGTTAGTTTTGATAATTGAAAGAATCTCATCTTATAGATTTTTACGTCGACAGCTTTTCTTCATAGAAGGAATATAGAAGGAAACGTTTAAATTTTGTGGAAATATTTCTTTATGTCACCACTCGTAAATACGGATGCCGCATTGTCATCTCCTGCCACATCCGTCCGTACCGTAAATATTATCTTATAATTTAGCCAGTAACAAAATCATCATTACTGATAACTGAAATAAATTGTTCATTCATTTTTCTAAAGCACACATGAGCGGAACTAAACGATTCCAAACGTCCAATCACTGCAAGATAAGCCGACCTTCTGTACTGAGCACATAAAATTGTGCAAATAGAGTTGTTTTAACGAAGCCGGCCTAATTTATCCGGCAAGCTAAGTGAATCGGCTATCTCTGATTAGGGTAATGTGTTTGCTGGCCCGTCGACTTCGATACGGCTACTTGCCGTTTTATTTCAGTCTTTCTCTCGATTTATGTTAGTTAAGATCGAGTCATTGATAGTAAATTAAAGGTCAGTTAATAGATCGTAGTAGACAGCACAAAGTGAATATTAAACTGTTTCACATCTTCAGACCTCCCCCTGTTCAAATGGGAGTGCCACAAGGATCAATCTCAGGTCTTTTTCTGTTTTTGGCATCTCGTCATCGGGTGGTTCCGAATACATATTCATTATATACATAACTAATTTTCAAATAAAAATTTCGATGCGTGTTATTTCGGTATCACTGCAGAAAATCAAACATATCTTTGGTAAACTGACCAAAAACCTTTCGATTTACTAATCAATAAAATATACAACCAAAACAAGGAAAAATTCAATAAAAACGTAATTGCTTTTCCATTTCAAATCTCAACACCTGACATCTCGATAAGGCGAGAAATAAGCCGTTAGCCTTTCTGTCCGCCTCAAAAATCGATGAAATCTATTATCTACCGAGCCCATTGTCTCTCCATTACCTTTTGTTCTTGTTTGTTACGGTAACAGAGAGACGTTATATAATAGTTGAGAAAAAGCCAGTCTATAGGAGAAAATAACTCATTCATCACAAGTTTGCTAAAGTCATTGTTTTAGAAATACCAATTAGAGAAACGTAAAATAATAATGGTCATAGAGTAGACAACTCTATGATCATTATTATTTTTGGCTCCTTAGTTTCGTTGAGGTAAAGAGACTTTTTGTATAATACTGGCTTACTTAAATCCTTTTAGCAATGATTTCGTCACAATTTGAGTTGTGAAACCAAGTTTTAGGTCATGTTAAAAAATATAAATCTAACGCCAAGTTTGCACCTATGATGTGAATCATGTGACCAAAAAGTCCATGAATATGGTGATATGTGGTAATCCGGGAAGGGGGCGTCCAAGAAAGGTTTGGACTAACTGTGTGAATAAGGATATGCGTGCTAGAGAAGTCAATGAAGATATGACGAATGATAGAGAAGAATGGAGAAGGAAGACGTGTTGTGTCGACGCTACATAATGTGGGATAAGGGCAGGAAGATAATGTAATTATAAGTTTGCTCCTGCCCTAATTATAAAAAATCGAATTTAATATTCATAGTTATGAAGGCAGTCTGTTAAGTCAGCGAGTCTTCAATAAAATACTGCATAACTTCACTTCGTCACTATAAAAATGAATGAAAAATGTTCATACCATAGATCCCAGAACAAAGCGATACTTTTAAAGCCTACTCTAAATTTAAGTTCTATCAAAAATGCGAGCACTATCGCTAAACGAAAATAAGGCAGCCGCGGCAAGACGAGATTAAAGAGCAAAGAATTTTAAATTCAAAGCTCCACAGAGAGATCTAGCGTATTGTTCGTGTTCTGGTAAATAGATTGAATCAAAGTCACTTTGAAAAATGAAGTCAGCCTCTAGTCTGGATAGACAATGACTCAGGCCGTCTGAGGAACGCTACGGATCCACAAAGGGATGTCAACTTGCAAATCGTTTATTTAAAACCTAGCTGTGCGCGGCGGTTTTACCCGCTCAAAAGTACTCTATATCTTATACCAGAGTTTAAGTTATATACCTACCAAATTTAAATCGGTTGAGGCGTAAATATGTAATAAAGACAAGTTTTGTTGTATTATGTAGATTGTAGAAAAATATACAAACACACACTTTCATATTTTGTTATTTTAGTGTTATTTATAAATCTAAAAGCGAAAGTGTGTGTCCATGAACGTTAGGTAGTTATTCAAATCGAAACGGCTGATTCCATATTCCATTGAGCTGAAATATTAGAAAAACGTAAACTAAGTAACATTTAGGATACATTTTAGCAGAAATAACCGATGGTCGCATAACAACGGTATTATACATTAGTTTGGTTATATAGGTAGTTAATCATACTTTAATGGATTATTTAGTCTTCTGTGTATACTACTACATCTTCTATGTATTGGCTTTCAAATAAGCTCTATTTAATAATTTGCTTGTATATTATTAGAGCTCAGAATTCCTGTGATCTCTTCAGGTATTAGTCGACTTTGAATCCGTGTCAGAATTATTTTAAGTTTCACCTAAATGTTGTGCCAATTTACGTCAAGTTATTAAAATACAGATTGCTTTGATGAATGAAGTTTGTGCTTTGATGATTTTGAAAGATAATGAAAGCCTATTTGAAAGCTTATTTCTGGGAAACTGCGAATCAAATTTTAAACTTCTAAATTAACTACTTTACTGGTAGGCTTCGGCCGAGGCTAGACAAAACCGTGTCGCCAAGCGGTCTTTACGACCGTACGCAAGATATTTAGTGAAGCCAGGGAGGCATTTATCCCGCCTTCTAGGTTTAGCCTGCTACCTTCTACGGCCGCATCGATTCCGTGTTCCGTGCGAGATGGTGGTGAAAAGCTAACCTATCCCTACATTGTATAAAACAAAGTCTCTTCCCGTGTCTGTTTGCCCCTATGTTTGCTTAGATTTTTAAAACAACGCATTGGGTTTTGATGCGGTTATTTTTTATAGAAAGAGTGATTAACGAGTAAGGTTTCATATATAATACATGCACAATGTAGTAGAGTAATACTGATAATGTGTGTGAAAAAAAGTTTCAAATGTATATATTATAATTATTTTAGTTTCGTTTTTCATCATTGTCCACGACATTTTCTGGACTCCTCCCATTTTCTTGTAATTTTTCTCTAGTTACAGGTCAAATCGTAGAAATTGCTACTTTAGCATTAACTTGGCCCTGGTGTAGTACTAAATGAATAATAAAAAAAAAATTAATGTTCTGTTAGCCAATAATTTTATGTCTTTCCTTTCCCTGCTTGGTTGTCTGGAAGAGATCACTAATTTTTTTTATTCTAATGTGAAACCTTTAAAACTTAATTTACTGTATTTATGGTGTGCAATAAGGTGTTTTCTATTCTATTCTAATACGAAGTTACGAAGATACGAAGTTTTACCGGGGGTAGACTTCCTTTGCAGGAGGTCGTCTAGGTGGGTACCCCAACAGTGCCAGTTATTCTACCGCCTGAGCAGTGATGTGCAAATATCACTGTGCTCCGGTAGGAGGGCACTGTAGCTAGTGAAATTACTGGGCTAAAGAGTCTTAACATCTCATGACTCTTGAGTAAGAAGCGTTGGTGCAGTGCTCCTAGAATTTCACATAATTGTGAAATCCTAGGTAACACTGTACTGATTATGGGCAGTCGTTATCTCTTAACATCAGGAGAGCGTCTTGCTCGTCTTCTACTTCATCACATAAAAAAAAAAAAAAGTGCGCGCGGGTACACTAGTAAAGAATAAAGAAAACTTGTAAATGACCTAGGTATCTGTTTTCCTATAACTTGGTTGTTCGTTCGTAGTATCGAATTAATTAAAACTTTCGATTGTAGTGCCTTAATAGTAGTAATTCTGAAACTTGAATTGCTAGTTATAGTTTGTTATTATAGGCACTTTAATAAGTTTTTGACCTTCTGAAAAGCGGCCAAGCCGACTCGATCCAATTAGAAATGTTCACATAAAGTACGAACTTTACTAAATAAATTAAACAACACATTTTCAGATGAAAATGATACATTCCATGAGGTGACATGTACTTATATTTTAATTAATTTAAGTGTTATTTAAATAAAATACTTTAATTTTTATATAAAAAAAAAATGTTGATTGCACTGAACGTTGAACCCAAAGCCTCCGGAATACAAACCGGACATACGACCACTGGGCCACGGACGCTACGATAGGGATTCACCCGCCCACTTGAACGATAACGCGTCGATCGATTCGATTTTCCAATAAATAATTGTACTACAAAAGAATGCTATATATAAGAAGCTATAAATTTCTTTACAGACACTTTTGGAAAAAAATTAAGCTGAGAGCTTGCCAAAAATAGAACCGCCTAAGTCCTCAAAAAACGGGATAAACCCAATCTACCAATTCTATAATACCATTGAATACTTTATATGATGATATTGGTCATGATAGGGATTTTGTATTGCAACAAGCAATTTCGTTTCAGCTAGGGACACATAATACAAGACGATGAATGAGCGAGTGAGACAGTACAATAAAAAAAAAACATCAATACCGACTAAAAGCTCGTAAGAGGAGAGACGGATACTTTATAATTCATAACTTAACCAATCAACGCTCAACCAATTTCGTTACATTTTTTTTTATTTTACCTATTTTTGGAAAACTTACATCTAGGTTTTAAAATCAAGGTACTTAAACATTGCATTTACAAGTTTCAGAAACAGAATATTCACAACAAATCCTGGACGGAGAACGAAAAACATGCAAACTAAGATCTTAAAGGATACCATTGTAATCAATTAGATGCAAATTCACAGCTAAATTGTTTATAACAAAACTGACTTCACACTACCGGTTACAAAGAGAGAAAAAAAACACCAGTGAGTAAAAAAAAATCATCAGTGAGTACTCGTTTTACTTGGGCAGTAGAAGTGTTGAATACATCAAGATCAAGTTTGTTAACAAAGTCCCATATAGCCCTTTTTTAAACCACCATAAACATACAGAAAAACTATGCCTAACTAAATCACACATTTTAATAACTTAAGTATAACAATTGGTCATAATATCGCTGAAAACGTTATCTTCCAGACACCTATCATCCATATTCCTATGCCCATTCTATCGACGGACGTCACGGCAGACGGCAATGCGGCATCCCTACTTAGTGGCGCTACCAACAGCCCGCACCAAGCGTTTTGCTTCGTCGTTTCTAATGAGAACTGGTCGCTTTTGGAACACTTTGCCGTCATCTGTGTTTTCCGAGCGGTACAACTTGGGTATCTTCAAGGTACGAGTGAATAGGTACCTTTCTAGGCGTCATACGTGATCCATCGTCGACCGCATTTTCACTTTCCATCAGGTGGGATGTGGTCAAACGTAGGCCTATTTAGTATAAAAAAAAAACCTACGAGTACACCTATATCATCGCTAGATCAGGCGAGAACGTGGTCAAATGCCTATGCATAATCACTTTAAAAAACGTATTATAGCCATTCTCTTTCTTATTCACTCCACGTCTAATACAATCTCGGAGCAATCAGTGCAATTTTTCAGCAGAAAAAAGGATACGTTCACCGCCAGCGACGTAATTCCTCCAAAGCTTCTCTCAGCCTTCTCAATCCTTCCTCGAAATGCGATATGTGCAGTAAGTAATAGAATGTGATAAGACGGGGCGTGTCTGGTGAAACTCGTTTGACTCGACTTGCATTTTAAGTTTGCAGTTTTTAGTCTTTGGAAGGTCTTCTAGGCACGTATTAAAAGTATTTTAGAAGGGATTAAAGTTAAAAGATTTTTTTTTTAATAAAGAGTACATCATGTTTTTTACACTCTATTTACAAAAACCATCTAGCCCTAACTTAGGCTAATAAGTAATTAACATTTAACTTAAAATGCTAGATAAAAAAATAAAAAGTTAAAAGAGTTGTAAATGTATGGTAAAAATGAGTAATATCTTTTTACAAGAATTAACAGTAGGTACTTTGATCGCACGTGACACGTGGGTTTGTTTCATGAGTGAATAGGTTCTTACAGAACAAGCGTGCTGCAAATGAGACTGCATCGTCACTTACCAGCTGGTTAGATTGCGGTCAATTGCATGTTTAGTCAGCTATAAAAAAAACCATGTCTAAATCCTATCGCTAAAATATATGCATTTTAATACCACTAAGCCAAATAAAATAAGTAATCAATTTTTCTTACATGTCCTACAAAATATCATTCTTGTTTGAGTATTTGCATACTCACTCATTCACTCGTGTGAGCTTGTTTGTTACTCTTTCACGCAAAAATTACCGAACCTATGAAACTCGGTGTAATATCTAGAACACTGGCAGAACACATGGGCTACTTCTTTTAATTTCACACGGAAATGACCCTTACGTAGCGTAGGTAAAACTGCGAGCCGAAATAAGTATTATTATATTAACAATCAAAACTTTCTTAACATTAAACACAGTAAGTGCTCAGAAATAGAAAATAGAGTAGATCCAATGAAACAATATTCCCTAATGACGTCAGTCTTTTGTTTTACGCTACTTTGTACTACCAAGAAAACAAGAGAAAATCGCTTTCAACGTTTTATTGATCTTCGAGTCTTTGCCTTAATCGGGTTACGGAATTAAGAAAGCGCTCAATCAGTTATAACTTACAGATTGTGTTGATATACATCAGGAACATTAAATTGGGCAGATAGGTCCAATATAAAAATGGATGTCGTCTGACGAACCGGACCGGAAGCCGGACTTATAAAGTTGGTAAAAAAACAAATATTTAAGTAAGTTTGGAAACGAAAAAAGGTGTTCCAAAGTTTGCACCGGTTTTTCCGAGTTGGCTGAGGCTCGGTCGTTTGGTTGGATTTTTTGTTGGGAAGTTCTGGGTGCATGGTTTTGACGTTTCATTGTTGGGGAAATAATCTGCATCAATTAGAAATACAACGGGTGTATTCTTTTGCTTTTTATGTTAAAGGCGAAGGAGTGGTTTACTTGTATTCTGGAAACAATAATAATATTATTATTAACAGTACACTGACAACAAATAGGTACTATGTACCAGAGGCCCTTATCAATATAATATGTGGGATCCATTTGAAATGGTCTTCGTATAGTGTTCCAGATTACTGGAACACTATACGTGTGTGAATTATCACACACACTCTCGCACACACTAATACATACGAGTAAGGGTAAACATACCCGCATAATAAATAATATGTACATACACGACATACTCTTTAAACACATTAAACTTTAACGATTTGAACTCATGTTAAAAACACATTCAACATTTTTTTTTGATGTTAAAAACACCTTTTTTTATTATTTTTTTTATGTAATAGGTGACAAACAAGCAGACGGCCCACCTGATGGTGAGTGGCTACCGTCGCCTATGGATACCTGCAATACCAGGGGTACCGCTGGTACGTTGCCTACCTTTCAAGACTCTATTCACTAAAGTCTATGTCAAAAACACCGTAATTTCAATCGTGAAGATGGTCTCAAATTGTCACCTTCGTGGAATCCGGTAATAAGGTGTTCGTCCTAACGTAATTCGAAAACCGGAGGATACTGTTAGTGTTGTGTGTATCATAGGAACACTTTTGACTGAGTTACATCTACCCGATGTAAATCTACCTTCAAGACGCCGCAGGCCGTCGCCTCTCCAGTCTTCTAGTGATCACAGTTCATGTACCTAACTGGGTGACTGACTTGGTTGTCTGAAAGAGATCGCTTTTAGCGATAAGACTGCTAATTGTAACACTTTTTTTCTGTGTAACCTTAGTTCTAAGCTATATAATTGTATTTGTGTGAACAATAAAGAGTTTTCTATATATCTATCTATCTGAGCCGAAACGTCGAGGATGGTTTTATAATATTGTTTTGAAACTTACATTGAAATAATCACGCCATAAGTCCCGATTAATAATATAACAATTATGTCGTTCTAATGTGTGAAATCTTATTTTCATAATATAATATTAGTTATTAGTATTGCCCAAGTCTAGGGTTAAAAGTTGATGAATGATATTAAATTCGCGTTATGTTTTACAAAGTTGATTGCAATATTCTCAGAACGAATCCGTGATCCGATTGGCAAAGATGAAATTCAAATAATGATTGATCGTCGAAGTTTGCCTAAACTTTGGCAATATTGCGCCTTAAAGTTCCACATTTCAATCGAGTTCATTCAGAGCACACTTTTGTCCGAGGTGTTATTAATTTGTCATTAGCTTTTTAAAAAATCTAATAAAAAATCATGTGAAAGTTTCATTTTAAATCATCTTCATTATTCATTATCCACATCCCACTACTGTGTATTGTGTATAGGCCTCTTTTATGTTATGTCAGTCTTTTTTTTTTAATACAAAATAGGCCTATGTTTGACCACATCCCACCTGATGGAAAGTGAAAATGCGGTCGACGATGGATCACGTATGATCCCTAGAAAGGTACCTATTCACTCGTGCCTTGAAGATACCCAAGTTGTACCGCTCGGGAAACACGGATCTACACTGTCTTGTATATTTTTTGTTATTAATAGTTATAACCTATAGGTTTTGGCACCTGACACACAGTTCTCAACTAGTTCAGGATCCTATGGATTCAACAATGAAAATGTAACAAATTTATGTCCAATAAATATTTATTATAACCTATAGGTTAGCCTTTAACCATGATCTCGCGAGATGTTAAGCGACGATGCCACCGCACATGGTAGCAGACTAAACCTAGAAGGCGGGATAAATCGCTCCCTGACTTTACTGAAAATCAAGGCTGAATCGGAAACCGGGAAGTGGATTAAATTTAACTTGCAAGATTTTATTACAGACAAAGGAAAATTGAAAGTAAATAAAAGCTTGTATTAAAAGTATAGGTCTTGCGTCAATCTTATCCACGTGCTACTCCTTTGACTATATCGTACATCTATCTGGTTGTTAGACGATTAACATTTCTTTTGCATTTCCTTCTTATTTATTTATTGTTTGTCTTACTGAACTTTGTCTCTACGTAACTATGTTCTTCGCCATAAATCATAACTTGACTTTAAATCACAATAACCTATACTGACTCAGAGCGTAGAAATAGTACCAAAAACATAATAAAAATTCAAATCAATACAGGTAGGTACATCGCGTTGGATCAGTTGAATTTTGCATTCGTATCTAGAGCGTTGATTGCAATCTATTTGCGGAACTAATCTGAAGCAGATTGATGCAGTTAAAACTCAAATAACCGGAGGGACCAATGAGTAAATACCAATATGACTAGAATGTAGGAAAAAAGGGAATATTTTGTTCGGTATAGATGTGTTTTATTTCAAAAACCTCAATTAAAATAAAAATAATAAACACATACAAAATAAAAAACAATAAAAAAAAATACACATATATACCTACAAATCAAATACATAGAAAATTACCCTAAAAGAGATTTAAATTAATTTTTTTTACCAGGGGTAGACTTCCTTTGCAGGAGGTCGTCTAGGTGGGTACCCCAACAGTGCCAGTTATTCTACCGCCTGAGCAGTGATGTGCAAACATTACTGTGCTTCGGGCACTGTAGCTAGTGAAATTACTGGGCTAAAGAATCTTAACATCTTATGACTCTTGAGTAAGAAGTGTTGGTGCTGTGCTCCTAGAATTACACATAATTGTGAAATCCTAGGTAACACTGTACTGATTATGGACAGCGTTATCTCTCAACATCAGGAGAGCGTCTTGCTCGTCTTCTACTTCACCACATAAAAAAAAAAAAATTAACTTAGAAAAAAAAACGTCTTTTGATTTTGGATAATACGAGTTATATAATGTTCGTAATTCTTTGTGTCAGTGACATACCTTTGAAATGTTTCAACAACTTTTATAGTTTTTGTGATAGTAATTTATTAAGTACCATATCAAATAAAAAATTCATTTATTCAGATAAATCTTTAAGGATCACATTTGCAAGTCAAGTTTCATATCAAATATTACCATTCTCCATACTGTACTCGTATGTTTACTAACTTAAGTTGGGACGTTAAATCAATCATGTAATGTGCAACATATACAAAATTCTATAAGTTTTCTTCCTTATATTTATTTATACTTAGAGAAGTTTGACATTGTCAAAGATAATATAGCAGTATAGATGCGGTGAATGCGTCTTAGTGATAGAAAACCTGTTTTTTTATTTCAGCTGCACAAAAATTTTGTACGTCTGCTTTAACAACTTGGTACCATATGTTTATTAGACATTTTTTAAAAACTATAGGTGCTATTGTTCGACATGTCACTGCTAAGGCGGTTTTAGACTTTCAGTTCAGTCTAAATTCGATCCGCATCTGTATATTCGGATGACTAAGTAATTCGAATATTGCGTTTCGCTCTACCTTGGGTGAAATGTGTAGTTTAGTTCAATATGCCTTTTCTTTTAATACAAACAAGTAAGAAACCAAGCTAGACGCTCTTCTGATAGTAAGATCACGCTGGCCATTATAATTAGAACAGTGCTACCCAGGATTTCACAATGATGTAAAATTCTAGGTGCACTGCACCAAGGCTTCTTATTCAAGAGTCATAAGATGTTAAGACTCTTCAAAAGCCTGTCCAGTTTAAGCAGTTTCAGGTTAAAAGCGGTTTCGACATTATCATCATCATCAAATGTAGAGTAGCTGCACTCGCGGCAACTATTATGATGAGTTATCCATAGACAAAATACAAAAACTTTTTTATTTACTCGACAAAATTGCTAAAGTTGTTTGTTCCAATCATGGCAATCTGTCATCACTAGTATCATTTCGGGCATCTTTTGTTAGAATCGGCAAACCCTTAGGAGAAATCGAAAATCAATGACAGCTGAAATTGTCCTAAACTTTTGTAATATCGTCAAGAAATGTTCTGTTAAGAACATCAGATTTCTACGAGATGGGACAGACGGGGAAATTAGTTATCGGACAAGTTTACTGACGTAATGAAGTGATATTTTAATTAACTTGTTAAAAGTTTGGAAAATGAGGTATAATTTAATTTTGGATTTTAATCAAGTCGTAGATCTATTAGAATTATAATATAATATACTTTAAAAAACTCCAATATAGGTCTTTATTATTAAATACTTTTTTTAATAAATAAAATAAGTGATTGCTTGTAACATTTATTGCGATTTTAGAATAAGATCGAGAAATTTATTTTGCCTACAACGTAACAATGCGTTAGCAATGACCATAACCATGTGGTAGGCCATACCGCTGCTGACTGGCTAGACGTCCATAGAATATCACCGCTCACCAAAAGGCGGACGGTTTGCTTATAGCCTAGAAGGCGGGATAAATCTTTACCTGCACGTGTTTAAATGCGTAGGTGTTCTAATTTAAAGCACACCCGTGTGTCACAGCCACGGCTCAGTTGAGATGTAATGAGTGTTCTTAATCTGTTAAGTTTTATCACAGCCGTAGAGGACTCAACCGTAAGAGTGCGCATTACCGCAGGTATGCTGTCGCCAACGATAGGCATTGACGCTGCATAACACACGTCAAATGTTTTTGAACCTACTACTTTCTACTTTAAACGAGTAGTTATCTTTGTAAATGTATTTGAACCAAAAAGTTTCTACTTTGAACGAGCCAATTTAATTTAATTTAATTTAAAATAAAAACCAGTCAAGTACGAGTAGGACTCGAGCACCGAGGGTTCCGTACAAACTACGGGTTTCTACGGAACCCTAAGGAAAAGTGGGTATAATATTATGTACTGAAGGTTTTGATTCCCTTGCGAGTACTTGTGAGTTTGAAAATATGCGGCTAAAATTGCTGTTTCTTTTGATTGCGTTGAAATAGAGGTTTGATTTTTTTACAGCTTAAAGTTATTATAAAGCTGAGTATTTGGTATGAATTTAAATTTAATACCTGTACGCGTTCTTGAGGAAAGGGGTAGTAAATACAAAATTATTAAAAATATTTTTTTTATATGATGCAACTAAAAATGTACAGTTTTCGCAATTTTTCCTGTGCCTATAATTTAAGACGTTGCTGCGTACCAAATTTCAAGATTCTGAGTTAACGGCAAGTACCCTGTAGGTTTTGATTCCCTTGAGAGTAGTCGCGAGTTAAAAAATACGGCTAAAATTACTGTTTCTTTTGAATGCGTTGAGATAGAGGTTTGATTTTATTACAGTTTAAAGGTATTATAGTCTTGAGTATTTGGTATGAATTTCAATTTAATACGTTTACGCGTTCATGAGAAATAAGGTAGTAAGTATGAAATTATTAAAAATATTTTTTCATATGATGCAAATAAAAATTTATGGTTTTCGCAATTTTTCCTTTATCTGTGCTCTAAGGAATTACTTCGTGCCAAATTTCAAGATTCTGAGTTCACGGGAAGTGCCCCGTAGGTTTTGATTTATTTGGTAATGTCGAAAATTTGCTGAAATTTGTGACATATTCAACTATATCTTTTGATTGCGTTGGCCTAGAAGTTTGAAATTTTCACAGCTCTAAGAGGCAATGGACCTTAATATTTTCTATAAATTTCAGTTTGTTACCTCCACGCGTTCCTGAGAAAAAGGGTCTTGACAGACAGACAGACAGACAGACAGACGGACGGACAACAAAGTGATCCTATAAGGGTTCCGTTTTTTCCTTTTGAGGTACGGAACCCTAAAAATAGGCCAACCGCCTCACACCCCGACATGTTTTGGCAATTTTTTTGTACAGAAAATAGCATAAGCGGGCACTATTTTAATAAGTTTGTAAAATACCTAATATTTTCCACAGAGTTCCTACTCTTCATAATAAAATTATGTATTCGTCCAAAAGTTGGTTGCCTGGAAGAAAGCAATAAACCTTCCCATGTGTTTATAATATGATATTTTAAGTTATAGTAACATTAAGAACGCTTTGTTAGATTGGTCACAAAAAAGGGTATTTCTATTAACTAAAATAACAAAACGACACAAATTACGTCTAATATTGCCGCGAATATCTTAACCACGGTTTCGGACAATTACGATGTCCTTCATCAGGAGTTCCCGCCAAACCCAACGCTCACTGATGAACACTCGCGAGAGTTTTAAAAATCGTACAGTATTTCTATTCTATTCTATATCTATCATAAGCGGGGTCTGGTGTTTAGTCTGTGATCACAGCCGAGAGAAACGTCCTAGCAGAGTGAATAATTGTTAATGATCTCGGTTAATGCGGCCTAATTCATTCGCCCGACATGGTTTTATGGAGCATGTGAACTGATACCTTTATACCTTTAAAGGAATAAAGCTGATTTGGGGTAAGCTTTGTTCTGAAACATTTACTTTTTAAACGATTAAAAAATTTAAGGTTTTTTAAGGTATATAAAAGTGCTGCTCTGGCTTTTATATCGCCATCATCAAATTATTCCCTATAGCACATACAACTAAACCCAATTTTTTTTTTCGTATGAATTCGAAATGTATGTAACGTTATTAGAATAAGGTTTTGTATTGGAGTAAGGATTTAAGGTTTTTAAACACTTGGAATCCGACTAATATTGTAAACGTGAAAGTTTGTGAAAATGTATGGATGTATGTTTGTTACTCTTGCACGCCTAAACGGGTGGACCGATTGAAATGAAACTTGGAATAGAGATAGCTTAGACCCTGGAATAACACATAGGCTTACAGTACAGCGGGTAAAACCGCTGTGTGCAGTAGTGAATAAAATACATATGTTTATTTTATTGTATGTACTTCGGTCTTAAATTTTCTTCAAGACAATATTTTTGTAGTGTGTGTTTTATAAAAATTGGTTCAGAAGTAGTTCCAATTTGTCACTTTAAAATACTGAATACAATTTCGGTTGTTGTTTAAACTATGTAATATATATTTACCACGGCATAGTAATTAGAAGGAGCCTCTACATAAAGTAAGTTTAGTGGAGAAAACCGCTAACCGCAGCTAGCTCTTAGGTATTTTTTAATTTCTCGAGCGTAATTTAGAGAAAATCTCATTATGAGACCCTCATTAATATTAATAGTAACTTAAATTAGTTTATGATTAGCTTTTTAAATTAGGTAAAGAAGTCGATACGAGAGTGCGAGTTCCTGGTGCTCTGAGCACGTACTTTATTGAATCAGTGCTGTATTTCTTTGTTTTCTTGAATTCTTGTTTTTATTTGATAGAGTTAATATAGTATTGCAATTAAATGAAAACGTATCATTATTAAAATTATTTAGAAATACCTATTTATTATTGAGAAATTTGAGTGTTATTACAGAATTAATAATAAATATTCATATTTTGTGTTATATTTTGTGCCACGGACTTATATAACGGACGCACGGAATATTTAAATATTAATATTTTGTGTTATATTTTGTGCCACGGACTAGCAAACGAAGCGTAGGACGTCCACCAACAAGGTGGACCGACGACCTTATAAAGGTCGCTGGAAGATGCTGGATGCAGGTCGCTTCCAACCGGTACATATAGAAGTCCAAAAGGGATGCCTATGTTCAGCAGTGGACGTCCTACGGCTGAGATGATGATGATTAATATTTTCTGTAATCTCTGTGCTAATTTGTAAGCCCAATTAAGCTTAAGAGGTCGCGAGGAATTCAAGCCAATACTGTATTTTAGTCCCGAACGCACCACCCGGCCTCCCTCATATGCATGCATTAAGTGTTATTGCCATTTTTTTTATGTTATTACTAGTTTTTTTAAGTTAGTCATAAGCTTAAACCACTATATTTTTTCTGAAAAAAAAAAAGATTGTCTTAGATAGGCGGTTACGTGAAACTTAGCTAGCTTCTAAAGGGACGAACAACCACGATGACGTTGAAAACCGCTGCCAGTGTCCCTACGAAAAACAAGTGAAATTAAAAAAAAAACTTTTTAAAAACAAGCTTTTATTACTCGTATTATTACGATCTAGTACTCGCCAAGACGAATCAAATGAGCCTAAACTCCGGGTCGTTTAATAACGGAGTTCCTATGGCCACTTTCCAGCTCCCATCATCAGATTAACTTAATGATAATAATATTGCATTGTCATTCGATTTATACATGCATGCAAAATTTCAGCTCAATCCGAAACCAGGAAGTGGATCAAATGTAACTTGCAAGGTTTGATTACAGACAGACAGACAAAAGACAGGTGAAAGTAAATAAAAGCTTGTAAAAATAGACTACAAATACGTGTTTAGCTTCTATACAAGGGATCTAAAGAGGGTCTCTCTGTCTTGGCGAGTCAACATTTCTCTGAAAATGTAGAGACTAATCACATTATGTCATGTCACATTATGTAGCCTATTGAATATGCATTCAAAAAATATAACCTCACTTCCACTAATTGAAATAAATTCCAACCTCCAGGTATTTCAGGTGACCTAGAAATACAAATTAGCAAAATAAACAAGAGGCCTAGACTCATCAATTCTTGTGTCACTGCCAAGTATTCCCTCAATATTCAGACCACGGTTGAAATCAAAAAGGTTATATTCAGTGGAGTTTGCGCCGTGAACTCAAAACTGATGCAAGAAAAATGACGTCAGCGTTGAGTGCCATCTCACTTACCTCATACAAATTGTAAACAAAACACTAACGTTGACCTACTGGGGTAGACTTCCTTTGCTGGAGGTCGTCTAGGTGGGTACCCCAACAGTGCCAGTTATTCTACCGCCTGAGCAGTGATGTGCAAACATTACTGTGCTTCGGTAGGAGGGCACTGTAGCTAGTGAAATTACTGGGCTAAAGAGTCTTAACATCTTATGACTTTTGAGTTAGAAACGTTGTTGCAGTGCACCTAGAATTTCTCAATATTGTAATATCCTAGGTGGCATTGTACTGATTATCGCCAGCGTTATCGCTTAACCCTTTGACGACCACGGGTACACCCGTGTCCCAAGCACAAAAATGTAAAAATCTAAATAAATACTCGACCAATTTCAAATATTTTTTTGTTTTCTAATATTTAAATGTACATTTTAACCAGTCATAGCTAGCAGCCCCATAAAAGTAGAACTATATTGTGTCTATAATCTATAAAAGATAACATATCTTCTGGTGCGAAAATGAAAAAGTTTTCTCAAGATTCACAAGATGTTAAAGTGAGAATCATAAATTAATTTCATGAAAAAACTATAGCCTGGTTAATGTTATATTTATATAAATTAGTACATTATTAGATAATTTGATCCTAATAAAGCTATAAAGTCATAAATAAAAAGGGACAGTCCTGTCCCTATGGTCGTGAAGAGATACTTTTTTTGTACGACGACATGAACAAAATATTATGATAGTTATTAAAAAAACGAATAGTTACCAAGCAATATCAATAAAAGAAAAATAACTGATTTCAATAAAGTCATAAACCTTTAAAAATATCGTGTAATGAGTAGAAACAGCCAACTGTAAAACGATATAGATTCTTAGGATAGCCTTAAGACAATAGTAGTTGTCATAAAATGCATTCTTGTATGATATAAAAAATCCGTGTGAATTCGGGGGAACTTTCTACCTGGGTGATTAACGGTACACCTACACCGTTAGAGCCATATATTCTACCCATGTGCAAAGCTTCTCTTACTTTCCCGTTAGGACAGGGCGCATGGGTCGTTGTTTAGCCAAACTGGAGGGTGAGATTGGTTACATAAAAGTGCACCAAGTGATGGTCAATCATGTCATACCAATAATTATTGAAGCTGGCTACCAGCCAAGCTTCCAGTTAATTACCATGGTAAAGTCGTGACGCCCGATTAGGTACAATATTTTACTAAATATGTTTCGTATCACACTACAAAAAATGTGGGTGGCTTTGTTCTAATGGATCAACGAAATATAATACACGAGCTTGATCGCAGGTCAAAGTTGATATAAGAATAAGAAGTTAGATATATTATCTAAGACTATATCTTCGACCTTTTTGATATAACAGTGAACAACGTATATACCATGTACACAGAGAAGCACGGTCAGAATAGATTGATTGGTTGTTTGTAGATCAGGCAAGTCTCTGTGGCTTCCTGAAAAAATGGATAAGTACCTACCATATTATGCTAAGCTGTAAAACGATCTACCCTATTACAATCCATCGAAAAAACGATAAATGGAAAACGATGCGCGTATTGTGCACGTTCTAAAAGATAATCGCACTAACAACACCTGTATAATATGCAAAGTTCACCTATTATTAAGATTTAATTGTTTTATTCTGTACATTTCTTATAAATTAGTGATTATACGTAGTAAATTTGCGTTTTTAATAAGTGTTTAGACCCTAAATATTCCTCTAGCCTTGAAAGAAAACTATAAATAATTTTGAATAAAATTTACCGTTAACGACCATAGGGACATCCATGTACCATAAAATTCCAAAAAAACTAAAATAGGTTTTTACTTTTTGACTTTAAAATATGTTTTATAGACATTAAAAAGTTCATATTATACAGAAATAACCATAACATTACCTCTCCTAGTCTTATGGTCCTGAAAGGGTTAAAAGGAGAGCGTCTAGCTTGTTTTCTTTCTTCTTCGCATAAAAAAAATATCGTCAACCGTATGAGTAGGTAGATGTCACTCAATGCTGACGTCATAGAATAGAATAGAAAACTCTTTATGGAAACACTACAAACATAACGAAAACTTAAAACTATAACACAAAATCACGACATTAGTGTAACAATTGGGGGTCTTATCGCTAAAAGCGATCTCTTCCAGACAACCCTGCAGGGAGAGAAATCATGATATTTACATGTGGTGGTCATATTTCTAGCTTCAGTTAGATGTTCACTATTCACGTCGCATTCTCCATTGGTTAGATCTTCGTGGTTGAATTTCAACCTTGACATTTGAATCGGGGTCGGATCGGGTGAAAAAAGATTAAATATTTATGTTTGACATCCGACTGCAGATACCGTTGGGAATGTGACTGATAAAAATGGAGGAAGCTTTAACGTGGGGTGTACCTATTATGCTGCGAAGCTGTTGCGTAGTTTTTGCTAGAGGATGACACTTTTGAACAGTGCAAGAAGCCGAAATAAGCATGTGACGAGTCTAATGCGCTTATTTTCCCGTTGAAAGTCTGTATAAGTTCTATTATATTATTGTTCCAGGAGTAAATAAAACTCCTCTCGATCGAACATTGCATCTTGCCAGTCTGCTGGTGTAATATTCATGTCGTCACAAAGACTATACAAATTTCAATTAACTTAAGAAAATATAAACTAACACGAGTATATGGGTAACATTTCTCTCCTCTTGAGCAATTGAAAAAGGGTTTTGACCTCAATTATTTCGATCCAACGAAGAGATGTCTTGTTGACTTTCACAAAATTACACAGTTACGTCTTTTACCACAGATGTAGTTTAATAAGATCGGCCATTATTACATCTTAGTATCAAAATCGGTTCCATCAGAACGCATAGTGGTAGAGAATAAAGATTTATTATATTATTATATTAGGTATATTATTATTTTTTAACCCCCAACGCAAAAACGACGGGGTGTTATAAGTTTGACGTGTCTGTCTGTCTGTGTGTGTGTGTGTGTGTGTGTGTGTGGTCTGTGGCATCTTAGCTCCCAAACGGATGAACAGATTTTGATTAAGTTTTTTTTGTTTGAAAGTAGAGTTAGTCGAGAGTGTTCTTAGTCATGTTTGGTGAAATCGATCCAAGATGGCCGCCGCTACAAAATGGCGGATTACTTTTTTCTTCCACGACTCCATCGATATGGGTATCAAATGAAAGGGCTTAACGAGTAGAATACAGCCCACTATATAAAATTTAAAATCCAAGATCGCCGCCATAAAAAAAATTGAATTACGTATTGCGTTGGGGGTTTTTTAATTTAATTCACTTGTTTTGGTTAGCCTTTGACAACTATTTTGCCTGATATGAAGAGATAATACGGTCAAAAAAAATTATGCAAGAAATGCCTCTAGTTGGAGTAAACGTGGACCAAGTTTGCTTACTAAAATTCTTATTCCTCTTCTTTATTCTATGCCTTTTACGACTTTCGTCGACGGTCATTAATATTAAAAGTGACTCAAATATCCTAAAGCGAGAGTTGAAAACCGCAAGTTTACATTGACTAAAGTTCCATTACTTAAATTGTGTACTGTTTGCGTTGAGGCGTATCATTTCTGTTTCAATTTCAAATATTACGTTTACATTCCATTTCAAATTTACTTATCATGCTTCTTACCGACTGGGGTTTGTCTCTGAAATAGGTTTTGTGGTTGGGTAATATTATTATAGTCATATTTTTAGGTCCCTAACTGAATAGACTAGGTTGCTTGAGTTGGAAAGCACTGTGTTGGTTTTATTGTAAAATATTCATGACACGTGTTGTGATTTATGATCTTATCAGGAGAATGGTTAAGTAAAGTAGAGATGAATAATATTGAAATTGAATAAATGAACTCCCTTTTATCAATTTCAGTGGTGATAGCGACAGTGACATATTTTGGATGTTACACTACATTCATTCACCAGCTTTGCCCATCTGTTTTACTCCCTGTACATTAGTCTCCTTGTTATCGCAGGGCATGAGCTATCTATATACCGAAATTTCAGCTCAATCGGTCCACCCGTTAAAATGTAGAAATGTTAAAATTTTCCTGAATACCAAGTTCCTAAAAAAATAATATGAGCGGTTTTTTTATAAATTTTACGTGTTTTTAAATTACTGGGTTAAAGACTAAAGAGTCTTAACATCTTATTATGACTCTTGAGTAAGAAGCGTTGGTGCAGTGCACCTAGAATTTCTCATCATTGTGAAATCCTAGGTGGCATTGTACTGATCATGGCCTGCGTTATCTCTTAACATAAGAAGATCGTCTTGCTCGTCATCTTACTCCTTAGCATAATCGACCGAGCGAAGCGAGGTCTTAGAGTCGAGAGCCGCGAAAAGCCTGCGTTTCGACCAGTTTAGCGGTTGACCTCTGGCGCTTAGGTTTGATCGACATTTACTCGAAAACGGTTAATTCAAATTAAATGAAACTTTTACACAAGTTAGATAGGTTAATAGAATAATTTTAGTGAAAAAAATAGCGAAATAGACCTTAGGGTTGCAGAGATATAGGTGACTTAAAGTCTTTACGATAGGTCTGACGATAATTTCAAAACTGGTGCTCTGATATTTTTTTTTCTAAAATACACACATTTTTTATAACCTACATAAATATATTATCAAAAGTGTATGTTTGTATGTATGTTTGTTACGCGATAACTTGAAAACCGATGGTCCAATCTATATGAAACTTTGCAAATACGTAGTTTAAGTCAATAGAATTTTTAAGTTCGAACATCAGCCAAATCGGTCGAAGGGTTCTAGAGTTATAGAAAATGCTTAATTACAACGTTACTAAAGTTCCAATCTTAATGGAACTTTGCGATCAGGTAGTATAAGCTAAAAGAATTCTCATGTTCGAAAATGAGCCAAATCGATCCAAGGGTTGTAGAATTATAAAGATGACTAAATTATAATGTTTTGCACAATTTGTTAGGTACATTAAGTTTGAGAAAGATCCTACAGACAAGAAAGAGCAGGCAAGTAGATCAAGCTAAAGAATTAATAGCGATAAAGTCCAATAATTCGAGAATTTATCTTATTTTCAATAACATTATTTTTTAGTACATTGCGTAATACCAATAATTGCGTCAATATTATAGTCCGGTCGCCCGCCTAAAGTTTGCTATTGAGATAGGTGTCACATACATGTAGGTAAGTACACGTTTTGTGCTGTTTTTTTAATCTTTTTATAAACCTCATTTCGCTCGATCGATAAAATATAATGTTATTTAATTTAAGTAAAATAAAATAAAGTAAAATAGTTATTTAAAATAAAAACCTTATTAATAGCGTTATTTTATGCCCATCGCTAATGGCAAGCAACCAAAGTTGGATTTAGTAGTATAGGCATAATTATAATATAATATTATTATGACGACATAGCTACGTCACATTGCCTAAAATTTTGTATAAATTATCCCGAACACAATGTACCGGACTATAACTCGCTGTCAAGTAAAATAATATTTTACAGTGGCCGTAGCATGCCAAACGAGATCCCGCTGAAATGTCAAGCGTAGAACTGTCATGCCATACATTGTAGTTTTGTGAATGTATGGGATGACAGTTCTATTCTTGAAGTTTGGTCGGGATTCTGTGTGGCATGCTACGGCCACTGGCAAAACACGAAAGTGGAGACCATAAACAATAATAAGCAGGTAACAATGTCTGTGGAAGTGGTGATAGAATAAAAAAAACTCGCTGAATCGTTTTGTTATAAAATTTAATTTAAATACATAATTTATGAATACATACATGCAAAGCGACAGAGCAAAGCGAACTCTTAGAGTTGAGAGCCTCTGCTTTTTCGCTGGCAGTAAGGTTATTTGAGTAGTCTGTCTGCATAACTTTTTAAAACTTAGAGTAATTGTTTGTGCCGGCACATTCAACAATAAAGGTGCACGAGCACACCATAATGCATCGCGGGCCGCTGGTGGCTCTCTCCAAAAAAGTCAGCAAAATGTTGAGATCACTACGTACGCGCCCATCCAAATATGTACGCACATAATATTGCTTAACTTCGATGTTTACGTACTTTAAATAGAGCCATTTTTAAATGAATTAATTCAAATGTATAGCTTTCAGAAGTTTTCCCGAATTTAAAATATATGTACTTATAGTCTCCCAAATTTCATAAATATATGGTAACGGCAAGTTCCCTATGAATGTTGATTTATTCAGAGGGTCAAAAAATGTAGGTACGTTTTTGAAGGATAAACGGGTGTATTTTTTTCTACGTTAACTTAGAAGTTTAATTTTACGGGTACCAAGCGGCCATAGACCTGTGTATTATGGTAAAAACAATTCTACGGGATGTAGAGTATTAAATGGGTCTTGACAGACATACGGATGACCAAGTGATCCTATTAGGGTTTCGTTTTTTCCTTCAGAGAAACGAAACTCTAAAAAGGATTATATTCTAAAAATCTCGGTACGTAGGTTTATTGAGTTTTAATTTATCTGAATTTTTGTATTTTGAGTTTTACTATTAATGTTAAAGTTCTTGTATTAGGATATATTTAGTCGAGGCCTAAAGTCTAAGGTTTACCACGGAAATTGGGCTGCGAGGTCCCAGTTCGAGGCGAACTACTAGTAAAAATCATTTAACTTATGTACATACCGAATTGCTATAGGTAAGTATTGTTACGAAGTGAGTAAAATATATAAGAAAGAAACATCCTGTAGCAGTCTTACATATACTCCAAACACTATCATAGTAAAGTTCCGGAGGCGTGTGATCGCACAATGTCACGTCAAACTACCGCCCGCCGATAAAAGTTCCAGGATGGTTGACCACGAAGGTCATACAAAGGTCAACAGGCCTTTATCTTGACACCCTTTGTCCGGGATGTTTTCCACTAAACTTGCCTTTTTGTATGCAGGCAGCCGAGCAAAATGATTAATAAAGATAAGGGGAACCCACAAAAAATCCTGGGACTCATCAGACTGATAGAGTAATGCTTTTTGTTCGTACCATATCTGATTATGATGGAATCTTCTTCTTTGGGTGCCATCTTCTAACGAAGGTTGGCGATCATCATGGCAATTTGAACCCTCGACACAGCAGCTCTAAATAGGGAACGCGTGCTCTTGCAGTACCATTGGCGCAGATTTTTAAGCCAAGATGTTCTCCTTCTGTTATGATGGAATAGCTTTGGATTTATCACGTCTACGATCTCCAGTTATATAATTCTAGACGATATAATTTATTTTACTTAAGTAACTGTGGTGTTCAGACATTTGAAGCGTCCGTGGTCATACGTCCGGCTTTTAAGCCGGAGACGCTGGGTTCAAATATCTGTATGTGGAAAAAAGTTCGCCTGGACGCTACCGTGATTCGGAAGGCACGTGGGTCCCGGCTGTTCCCTATAAGATATGTAGGAGGCAGTTGTTAGGTCATGTTGTTACAGGCCCTATAGTAATATCGGCGACATGAAACTACTACATATAGGTTCGTAACACAACCTATAAATTGTGATTTGACTCTGACAGTGTAAGTTGGGTAACCTGTTCTGTTGGAGTATAAACCCCATTTATTATTATAATCATATTACTATGTATACTGTACTACTGTGTAGTACTAGTGTCTGTTACTGTGTGTTAGTTTTCAAAAACGTATTATAAGTAATTATATTTAGTAAGCCTGGTAGAGCGGGATTTACCCTGCCTACTGATTGACGTCACTACATCGACAATGTCTGGTACTATGAAATTAAGGACTGATAGAGTTTAAGTGCTCTTTATTTTAGAATAAATTCTATGTTGAATATTTGTTAAAAAACAATGTACTGGTATTATTAGCGATCAGCGTTTAAGACAAGATTGAAGACATTGCATTTATTTGTTAATGTTGTCCCCTTTTTCAAAACGGTCGCTTTACTTCGTGGACAATCTTAAAACCAACAAAAAATCTTCATAAAGTCTCAAAATATCAACTCTTTACATAATGCAAACTGTCTTTGTTTACTTATCTTTATTATTTTACGAGAGACTTTGTAATATTTAACAACTTTGGTTCGACCCCGGAGATTTTTTTGCGGAAAATGCGGTTCCGCGTATTTATTTTACGTTCAAAGTCAATTTGCTTTTAAACCGAACCTTATCGTGTTAAAGCGGATCCCATGGGTGGAGCAATTTTTTGGTAGATATTGAACTTTGAAAAGGATTAATGTAAATAAGCTAGTTCCTTGTTTCGAAGAAAAATATATCTGAAAATATTAATTTTAAAAATTAAAAAGTGTTGAAAATCGAAATACGAAATTTAGGGGAACGAAATAAATCCATATCCATCCATCCATATCCATACATATAATAAGAATGGAAATTTCTCCCCATTCATTGTGATCCTTTACTAAGGTGAACTGTGAAAATACGCATATGAACAAAACGACGCGAAAAAGTCGCTTGCGCGATCTAATTCGTAAAACATTTTGTCAATTTTTCCTAGGGAAACGTAAAATAAAATAATAAAATAAATAATAATCATTTATATCGGACACATCGCCCCTAATTTACATCAAAATTTTGAAGTAAAAGTAATAGAATATAAAGTAAATTCAATTCAAAAAAATCAAAAAGCAAAAAGTGCGACAAACTAAAAATACGCCATCTATCGATGTGGCCATAAACGAAAATTTACCAGAGTAGTTTTATTAGGCTTAATTTGTAAAAAGGATGTTACTTATGTGTGATAAAACGGCACAACCGAATTGTATGCAGTTTTCGCTAAAACGTTGCAAATTTCTCTAATTTTTAAATAGTGTTGGTTTTATTTAAATCGGTTTTTAAATAAAAGAGTTATATCAATCTAAAGATTTACTTATCTTCTTATTATATAAAATCGTTCGTACACTTTCGTGCTATCAACGCACAGCCCAAACGGCTGGACGGATCGAGCTGAAATTTGGACAGCGTATTCTTTGGAAAACTTCATCGTGCAATAAGAAGCGATTTTTCTAAATTCCCTCGGGAACAGGAATTATTCCCGAAAAACGTTTGTATGCAAATCCGTAACCGCTGAACCGATTGAGCTGAAATTTTGTAAAACTATTGTTAGGATTGTGATTAGAAACATGAAATAGTTTTTTAGTCAGAAATTTACTTTTAAGGGGGGGTAAAGGGGGGTCGAAGTTTGTATGGAAAATTTAGAACCGCTAACCCTATTGAGCTGAAATTTGGTACACAGGTAGATTGAGTCCTAAAAAAAGATATTGGATACTTTTAATCCCAGAAATCAACCTTAAAAGGGGGAAAGGGGGGTTGCAAGTTTGTGAAAGAAATCGTTAACCGCTTCATTGTTTTAGCTGAAATTTGGACAGCGTGTTATTTAGGTAACGTAAGCGACCTATAAAAAGGGATTTTTGTAAAATTCTCCCGGGAACGGGAATTATTCCCGAAAAACGTTTGTATGGAAATCCGTAACCGCTGAACCGATTGAGCTGAAATTTAGTAAAACGATTGTTTGGATTGTATTTAGGAACATTGAATAGTTTTTATGTCAGAAATTTACTTTTAAGGGGGGGTAAAGGGGGGTCAACGTTTGAATGGAAAATTTAGAACCGCTGACCCTATTGAGCTGAAATTTAGTACAGAGGTAGATTGAGTCAAAATAAATGATATGAAATACTTTTTATTCCAGAAATCAACCTTGAAGGGGGAAGAGGGGGGGTAGAAGTTTGAGTAGGAAATCAGTAACCGGCCATCTTTTAACGCTGAAATTTGAACAGCGTGTTTTTTATGTAACGTAGATGACCGGTAAAAAGGGATTTTGCAAAATTTCCACGGGAACGGGAATTATTCCTAAAAGACGTTTGTAAGCAAATCCTTAACCGCTGAACCAATTGAGTTGAAACTTAGTAAAACGATTGCTTGGATTGTGTTTAGGAATATTGTTTTTTTTTTTTTGACGAAAATTAACTTTTAAGGGGGGGTAAAGGGAGGTCGAAGTTTGTATGGAAAATTTAGAACCGCTGACCCTATTGAGCTGAAATTTGGTACAGTGGTAGATAGAATCCAAATAAATGATATGGAATACTTTTTATCCCAGAAATCAACCTTGAAGGGGGAAGAGAGGGGTAGTAGTTTGAGTAGGAAATCAGTAATCGGCCTGTAGTGGATAAGTAGTAAGTATGTATGTAACTATGTTTGATGTAAGCCTTAATATAATCTATTGAATAACAATATAGCAGTCAGTGTTAAAACAGCATTCACTAGTTTCATTTCCCTCCACGCCGATCCCTATATGGCGACCCTGCCTAAAAAGGATCGCGCGCGCGCGCCGCGACGCAGCGTTCGCGTTCTTCTTATATTACAATAGATAAAGTTGGACTCTAAAATAAAATATTAAATTTAACTGAAATAAAATCTAAAAAATGTGTAACTCGCGTGTGCTTAATGAGAACGTTTTCATAAACCAAAATGCCGCAGGAGGCAGCAATTCGGCGTCTACTGAACAGTTGCAAATCCATTTATCAACAATAAGCATAATTCTCATCGTGATGTGCACAATTATGTTTCTCGGAGTGTGCTATATCATCTACAAGCAGTACAAGAAATGCCACCAATCGTGGATTCGACAACAAATCACCGGTAACATTCTGCGACGTTCAGTAATCCGGAACAGAGCCCGAGATGATGTCTACGAGATTAACTACCGAGCTAACGGTTCTGGTGCTGGTGCTGGCGGTGATGACCATCCGAAATGAGACTGGTCCTGATCTTCTGTCCTGAGTGTTGGCGACAAGGCGTGACTTAAAAGTGATAGTGTTGTGCGGTAACTAAAGTGCGTTAACTAATAAAAATTGCGAACTATTGCGGATTTAATACGGTATTTAAATATTGAACTATGAGCTGAACTAAAATTATTCAGAGTAAATATATTATAAATTTAGAATTAATCGTTTGTGCCTAACGTTAGTGTTTTGTAATATGATATGAGTGTAGAGGATTTATGCCAATTATGTAATGAACTTTTGAACATACGAGCATATCTTATAAAAATAGGCCCTAGTAGAAGAAAAGGTGATGTCATAATTAGGAAAATTAAAGAGGCTGATACGATAGTTGCTAAGTTCAATAGAATTTTTGAAGGAATAAGTAAATTGTCTGATAAAATAGAGATTGAGGAAAGTTTAAGATTAGACAGAAAGAGGCAAGAATTTATTAATTTGTACGATAGTATTTTAGATTTGTGTAGTAGTAACCCTCCCCAAGGAGACGACAAAATGGCGAAATTTGATATAAAGATTGCGATGAATTTATTACCAGTTTCATCTGATGATGAGGTAAGCATTAAACAATTAATTGACGGTATTGATTACTATCGGTTAGAGCTAGACGGAGAATCCCAAAAGAAATTGATAAATTTTGTGCTTAAAAACAGACTTTCACAGAACTCGAAATTAAAATTAGAGACGAAATATGATAGTGTTGATGACTTGATCGCGGCTATGAAATTGCATTTATTGCCAAAGAAATCTTCCCCCGCAATTCAGGCTAAGCTTAATAATTTTAGGCAAAACAGTCTTTCATTAGAAGACTACGGTAGACAAATTACTAATATGTTTGTTGACCTGACGATATCCCAGTCCGAAGGAAACGAGTCAAATTATAAAGTTTTAAAGCAAATAAATGAGAAACAAGCGATTAAAGTATTTTCGGACGGACTGAGAAATCGTCGCCTCGGTACAATTATAACAGCCAGAAACTATTCGTCCTTGAACGACGCAGTGCAGGCGGCCCTAGATGAAGACTCTTCGCCGCCTCACGCTAGTAACATCATGACTATGCGTTATAATAACAACTATAATAACCGATATAACAATTACAGAGGTCGTTATAATTGGCAGCCAAGAGGTAACCGCGGATCAGATTGGCGAGGAGGACAACAACAACATAACACGAACAACCAAGGTCGTGCGACGGTAAGAGGTGCGAGACGTGGTAATTCTCAAGGAGCAACCAGACAACGCGGATATCGAGGTAGGTCATACTATAATAATAATTACAGCTATGGATATCAACAAGGAACGGGTCAACAGCAGCAGCAGCAGTCAATGCATGTTTTGACCAACTTAGAGAACCCTGAAACATCCAACAACGCAGCAGAGTTTTTTCGAGACTAAAGAGATAATTATGTCATGTAATAATACTTGCCATATAACTATAGGTACCTTAGATAATAGACAACATGACATGTTAGTTGACACGGGCGCATCAATATCTGCCATAAAGTACCAACACGTGAGCGACCAGAACATTCCTATCCATAACGAGAATCTTGTAGTCAGCGGTTTAGGAGGTAAAATCAATGCAATCGGATATGTTTATCTTGATCTCGTCATAGAGAATCAGATAGTGAGCCATAAGTTCTATGTTTTTAATTCTTTGCCTTGTAAAGCTAGTGGCATACTGGGACATGACTTTTTAAGTAAACATGATGCAGTTTTGAACTTTGATCGTTACACGTTAACTTTGCGGAATGGAGATTCGGAAATAAATATTCCCTTAATAATGAGCAACAATTTAATAAATATACCTGCTCGATCCGAATCTATTCATTTTATACAAACATCTGTAACAGAAGAGTGTGTTATAAATCCATCAGAAATTCAGGAAGGAGTTTTTGTTGCAAGTTCTTTAGCAAAACCCACACAGGGGCGAATACCAATACGTATCTTAAATACAGCAGAACAAGACTTACAGTTAAATTTGAGTGAATTTAAACCGGTTATACTCTTAGCTAGTGAATTTGATATTTTGTCTTTCGATAATCCCAATAAGAAATCTGATAGAGTCAAAACATTGTTAAACACACTAAAGTTAGATCACTTAAATAAAGAAGAAAAAGACACAATTTTATCTATATGTGCTAAGTACAATGACATTTTTTATATTGAGGGAGATAAATTAACCACCACTCCATTGTACAAACATTCAATAACTTTGAAACCCAATGTTCCCCCAGTGTACTCAAAGCCTTATCGACTTCCACATTCTCAAAAAGGCGAAATTAAGAAACAAATTGATAATATGCTAGAACAAGGAATAATTGAACCATGTAACAGTGAATGGAGTAGTCCAGTTCTTCTGGTACCTAAACGATCAGACGGAGAGAAGAAGTGGAGACTAGTTATTGACTACCGAAAATTGAATAATTCTATTGCGGATGATAAATTTCCCCTGCCTAATATTAATGAAATTTTGGACTCATTATCCGGGTGCATATATTTCACACATTTAGATCTTAACCAGGGATTTTATAACATTGAGCTAGAAGAGTCAAGTAGGAAGTATACGGCATTCTCTTCCGGTCAGTATCAAATGACACGAATGCCTATGGGTCTTAAAACTAGCCCTAGTTCTTTTTCGCGGATGATGACTATGGCAATGGCTGGTTTAACATATGATAAATGTCTTTGTTATCTTGACGACTTGATTGTTATGGGGAGAAACCTTGCTGATCATAATAAAAATTTAATAGAGGTTTTTGAAAGAATCCGTAGTACTAACTTAAAGTTAAATCCATCAAAATGCGATTTTCTGAAAAAAGAATTGCTCTATTTAGGACACGTGGTGTCTAGTGAAGGTGTCTTACCGGATCCAGAAAAGACTAGTGTTATTAGTAATTACCCGACCCCGCAAAATAGTGACGAAACTAGGAGATTTGTAGCTCTGGCAAATTACTATAGAAAATTTATTCCAAATTTTGCAGACATTGCTTATCCTTTAAATTCTTTATGTCGTAAAAATGTGAAATTTAATTGGAACCAAAACTGTCAAAATTCTTTTGAAAAGTTGAAAAAATGCATTATGACTCCACCGATATTGCAATACCCTGATTTATCAGATAAAAACCAATTTATAGTGCAGACCGATGCCTCTGGCTATGCAATCGGCGTAATTTTGTCTAATTCAGATGGTCGCCCAGTTTCTTTTGCCAGTAGGAGTCTAAATAAAGCGGAACGAAACTACTCAACGATAGAGAAAGAATTGTTAGCAGTAGTATGGGCAGTAAAATATTTTCGTCCTTATTTATATGGTCGTAACTTTAAAATTGTAACCGATCACAAACCCTTAATATACTTATTTAACATGAAGGACCCATCAAGCAGATTGCTCAAATTTCGACTTATACTAGAAGAATATGACTATGTGATAGAATATGTGAAAGGTAAAGAGAATGCAGCTGCAGATGCATTGTCTCGAGTGATAGTGACTTCGAAAGATTTAAAAGAGATGAATGAATGTGTACTAGTGATGACGCGTGCTCAAAGAAGAAGAATAAATGATAATGACATACAGAGTGAACGAGTCATAACGACGACATAAGGCCTGATCAACCGAATTTAGTCGAAATACAAACTAAACCCAAGAAAGGAGTAGAATTGAGATTTACGGATAGACAGACATTAGATTTTTTACGGAGTAAAAATAAAATTAAATGTGAAAATAATAATTTCTCTTATGATAGCGCTCAATCTAATTTGTTTATAAACCCAGCTTCTCAATCACAAATGACGCGAGCCGAATTTGCGAGAGAGCTGAGTAAATTTTGTAAAGAAATATCGATCGATGAAGTGTTCATATTAAAAAATAAAGATACAAAAGTATTTGTAGAGAAATTAGTGAACGAGATAAAAAATAATAATAATTGGGAGGGCCCTCGGTTATGTATTTTAAAAGATGTAGAGCGAATAGATAATATTGACGACAGAAAGGTTATATTGAACGACTTTCATCTGTTGCCCACTAGTGGCCACGCGGGAAGCAGACGAATGTTAAATAATATCAAGAAGTATTATTTTTGGCCTAATCTAGCGAATGATGTTAATAATTTTGTTAGTAAATGTCTTAAATGTCAAAAGCAGAAGTATACTATTATAGTTAAGGAGCCAATGCAAATTACGTCAACGGCAAATACGGCTTTTGAAAAAATATATTTAGATTTAGTAGGTCCACTTGATAGAGACAACAACAATTACACATATGCCCTTACGTTGCAATGCGAGCTCACCAAATATGTATGTGCGATACCCCTTACTACAAAATCATCAAGTGAAGTAGCGCGAGCCTTTGTCACAGAGTTTATATTGCGATATGGTATTCCAAAACAGGTAGCAACAGACAGAGGTGCAGAGTTCATGGCAGACACATTTAAAGAGGTATGTAAACTTTTAAATATTACTAAATTAAATTCCACAGCATACCACCATGAAACCATCGGAGCGTTAGAAAACTCACACAAAAACCTAAATTCTTTCTTGAGAATTCATGTAAGTGAAAGACCTGAAACGTGGAGTCATTGGCTACCCTTCTGGAGTTTTGCGTACAATACATCTGTACACACATCAACGAAGTTCACACCTTACGAACTAGTATTCGGTAAGAAATGTAGTTTACCCAGTAATCTCACTAAATCAGTAGAACCATTATACAACCATGACAGCTATCCCCTTGAACTCAAATATAGACTACAAGTATCGCAAGCAGAGGCGCGTGACAACCTTATAGCGAGTAAGCATAAACGTAAAGATAAAAACGATACCTATACAAAGTCAGTCAAATATAAACCTAATGACAAAATTCTCATTAAAAATTAGTCTGGTAATAAATTGAACAATCTCTATACTGGTCCTTATACTGTAATTAGGGACTTATCGCCAAATGTTGAGGTAGATATTAAATATTAATGGAAAGGTAGATTTAATTCATAAGAATAGAACTAAGCCTTATTATGAATAACAAACTAATTAAGATATAGATATAAATTGTATAACAGTTTAGATTGTAACAACACTAAATTGTGTTCTTTGTTATGATTTGAGCGAAACTTGAGAACATGTTATGCAATGTTTAATTATAATGTCATACGTAATGTAGCTATTATTAAGATATTAAGATTTATATTTTAAAAACACGTAGTTATGGTTATGTTTAATTATTACTTTATAACTATTGTTATCGAAAAATAATTAAACAAAATATGTAATTGAAATTGTAATCAATTTGCTTTATGTACAATATATTTAGAAAATTGTTTTTTGTTTGTTTATTGGATATTATGCAAAAAAAAAAGTACTTTGTAATTTTTTTTTTCTTTCTCGCGGTAGGAGATGTAGTGGATAAGTAGTAAGTATGTATGTAACTATGTTTGATGTAAGCCTTAATATAATCTATTGAATAACAATATAGCAGTCAGTGTTAAAACAGCATTCACTAGTTTCATTTCCCTCCACGCCGATCCCTATAGGCCATCTTTTAAAGCTGAAATTTGAACAGCGTATTTTTTATGTAACGTAGATGACCGATATAAAGGGATTTTGCAAAATTTCCGCGGGAACAGGAATTATTCCTAAAAAACTTTTGTATGCAAATCCTTAACCGCTGAACCGATTGAGCTGAAATTTTGTAAAACGATTGTTGGGATGGTTTTGAGGAACATTAAATAGTTTTTATGACAAAATTTAACTTCTAAGAGGGGGTAAGGGGGGTACAAAATTTGTATGGGAAATTTAGAACCGCTGGCCCTATTGAGCTGAAATTTGGTAGAGAGGTAGACTGAGTTCTACAAAATGATATGGGATAATTTTTATCCCAGAAATCAACCTCAAAGGCGGGATAAAGGGGGGATGCAAGTTTGGGTAAGAAATCGTTAACCGCTTCTTTGTTTTAGCTGAAATTTGGACAACGTATTCTTTAGGTAACGTAAGCAACCGATATGAAGGTATTTTGCGAAATTTCCCCGGGAACGAGAATTATTCTATAATATTCGCTAAACCAATTCAGGTGAAATTTTGTGGAATCATGGTTTGAGTTTTGTTTAGGAACACTGAATATTATTTTAGACAGAAATTTACTTTAAGAGGGAGGGGTGCGGGGGAGTAAGGGGGGTAGAAGTTTGAGTAGGAAATCAGTAACCAGTTATATTTTACGCTAAAATTTAGACAGCGTGTTCTTTATGTGACTTTCACGACCCGTAAGAGGGGAGGGGATTTTGCGAAATTCTTACGGGAACGGGAATTATTATTCCTAAAAAACTTTTGTATACAAATCCACAATAAGATTATTGGGGATGTGTTGAGGAATAATAAAAAGTTTTATGTCAAAAATTACCTTCGAATTGAAGCGTTAGGGGGTCAAAGTTTGTATAGGAAATAGGACCCTATTGAGTTAAAATTTGATACAAAGGTAGACTGAGACTTAAAAAAAATATGGGATACTTTTTATCCCAGAAATCAACCTTTGAGGGGAGGAAAGAGGGGGTGCAGTTTGTGTAGGATATCGGTAACCACTTCTTCGTTTAAGCTAAAATTTGGACAACGTATTTTTTATGTAACGTAGGCGACCGATAAGAAGAGATTTTGCGAACTCACCAGTACTCAGAATTTTGGTTCTGTTAATGAATAGTTTGTTATGTCAGAAATTAACTTTTAAGGAGACTCAGTATTGATCCTTCCCCCACCTTCAGGGTCAGAGTTTTAATGGAAATTCAGGAACCACGGAATTGATTTGAGTCGCGGGAAGGATGGTGTGAGAAATTAGTAACCTATAATTATAATTTAGCTTAGAAAAATTATAATAGAGATAAGTTAAAGAGTTACCGGGAAAGGACCACAAATAGTATTAATTCCTGAGGAGAGGCGTGAAAATTTGTGATGGAAATCAATAACCGCTAAACTTAAATAGTGTGATCTCTGAGAAAGGACATAGCATTGGTTCCTACGGTAGCGAACAAAACTGCATAGAAATATCCAGCCCGATATTCTTCGCTATCCACAGCGGGAGCAAATATTATAGCCATGCCTTATTTTACGCTTACAAAGTCGCGGGGATGGAAATACAATCATATTCAAAATAGCAGCACCGAATTCGCTTTATTAATTGACTCTCACGCGCAACGAAGTGCGCGCGGGTCAGCTAGTAAGTAATAAAAACAATAATAATTAAAAAAATACTACTAGTTTTTAAAAAAGTATCTAAAGACGAATTTATCAAACTTTGTTCTTAAGTATTTTTAGGGTGTTTTTAAAGTATGGCACACCCTTAATAAGCGCTGACTAATCTCCTACATAATAGCACAGTTCTTTAAGTCCTTTTAATAACAAGTTCTAATTTAGTCCACACGCCAAAATATCCGTGTCACAGTACCCGTTTCAAGTGCAAAAAAGAAGATCGTAGGAATTGATGGCGCTAGTATATTCCTCGGTTTTTTGTAGTCTAGTAAAGTTATGATCACGACCGGTACGGGGCACGTCACGCAAACGATACACTTTTATTTTAACGTTCGATGTACCCCTTTAGTTCACGTATCATTTGGTGTGCGTGCGTTGGACAGGCAAGGGGGGTAGATAACGTGTGCTTTGGTGTAGAATTTGAATGTAGGCGGTATGTTGTACATTAGAATGGATTAATTTTAACTGGTCAGTCTACTAGTACAAGCTTTTATTTACTTTCCCTGTATGTTGTCTGTCTGTAATCAAATCTTGCAAGTTTAATTTGACCCATTTCCCGGTTTCTGATCAAGCTGCAATTTTTCATGCCTGTATAAATTGGATGACAATGCAATATTATTATGACATCGAGCTGATCTGATGATGGAGCTGGAAAGTGACCGTAGGAGCTCCGTAATTGAACGACGCAATCCCCCGAGTTCGTGCTCATTTTGGTCCATCGAGTTTGGGCTCATTTGATTCGTATGGACGAGTAATTTATGATGCTAGATACTAGATGGTAATTATAAAAACTTGTTTTTAAAAGTATTTTTAAAAATGCACATGATTTTTTAATGAAAATGAATGGCAAGGTAAACAAATCGATTCCTAGCTATCACGATTGCCGATATCAAGTTGCTTGCAAAGATGTGGTATTTCCATACAACCGCTGCAATAGACTACAATAAAATAAATTATTAAAGGAACTTTAGTTAATATTTAGTTTTGTTTAAGTATAATGTTATATAGCGACAAAATTAATGAACATATAATTTTATATATCAATTTATTACTGCCACTGGAACTGGCAGACATTGTCGCTTAATTCAACTGAGCATCGAGCTCTCCTTGTTCATATATTTACATATTTAAATAGCTCCTTTATTCCTCTTATACAGCTAAATAAATGTAGTAACACGAAATAAGGGATATCTCGTAGATCACGAGTCGGCGCATCGCTTAAGGCTGTCGTTACTATTCGACATTTATATCCACAGGCTTATAAGGAAACGGAATGGTCGCATAGGGTTTGTTTCTCTAGAAATTTACTCAACCCAAAGTTTCATCATCATCAGGCCACGTTCGTCCATTGCTGGACATAGGCCCCCATGGCACGCTACTCAACTTGGTCCTCCGTCTAAACGCAAAGTATATAGTATTGTGTTAGCTTTTTCTTTTTTTTTCGTCGTTTTATTATATATCAGTTTGAACTGCTGTAGTGTACAAATATAAGCGCGTGCTTTGGGTCAAACAAGCGCGGGCTTGCACGTGTACACTTCAATAGAATTCGTTAGTTTTTCAAGACGCACGTTAGCAGAGCGCTCGCTTCCATGCAATCAATGTGTACCAGCTCTTAAACGTAAATAGTTAACCTATCATAGTTTTCTATTTAATATACTTTTTTTATTTTAAGCTTTATAAGGTGGATAATTTAATAAAAAATTTGCCTGGAAGTCAAAAAGAGCGCTTTAGACGCTGTAGGATAGAACAATTGTTAAAATGAATTCGAGACGTCGCGTCGGTTTAGATATTAAAATAACTTGACTGATGTTGTTTTATAAGTAACCTGCGATAGTTTCTATTCGACATTTATACCCGTCACTACGGCAATCGATTATTGGGCACTATCGATTGCGACTCGCTCGTTTTATTCGATTCCGATTAAATTCCGGAACAGATCGTGTCAAGGTTGGTTCGGCATGTCTTATGAAATGGTTAATTCATTTTCATGTTGAGTTATTGATTTTATACAAATTTTAGAGATGAGTGTAGGTGTTTGAACAATGAACAGTGGAGTATTATATAGAGTACCTACTTTGTAGATCTTAATAAAAATATATAAAAGGAAACAGTGACTGATTGACTGACTTATCTATCAACGCACAGCCTAAACCGCTGGACGGATTGGGTTGAAATTCGGAAGATATATAGGTTTTATGACGTAGACCTCCGCTAAGAGAAGATTTTGCCATGCGGGCACAGCCGCGAGCATAAGCTAGTATTATATATAATAGATAACTCTTTTTTTTTATACGAGATAGGCCTACGTTTGACCACATCCCACCTGATGGAAAGTGAAAATGCGGTCGACGATGGATCACGTAAGATGCCTAGAAAGGTACCTATTCACTCGTGCCTTGAAGATACCCAAGTTGTACCGCTCGGGAAACACGGATGACGGCAAAGTGTTCCAAACGCGACCAGTTCTCATTAAGAACGACGAAGCAAAACGCTTGGTGCGGGCAGTAGGTAACGCCACTAAGTAAGGATGCCGCTTTGCCGTCTGCCGCGACGTCCGTCGGTAGAATGGGCTTGGAGGAATTAGTTCGTGTAATTCCTACGCACACTCTCCAAAATTAATCCTATAGAAGACCGATAACGAGGCGACCATTCTACGGTGTTCAAGGCTCTGCAGCCGAGATTCCGTGAGCTTTTGGATAAAAAAAAAAAAAGATAACTCTCTAAATATTGAAACATCACAAATAAAAAGTGTATTTTCAGTTTTAATTACCTAAGTGTAACTATTGGCGGTTTTATTTATAAAAGCAATCTCTTCTAGATAACGGTGTAGGGAATTTATTGAAACCCTTAGAAACACTATGACTATAACGAGTCTTTACACAATACTTCACTTTAATTTCATCTGTCGTTACGAAATAATAATGTTTATTATGAAATATTATTGTGCTCGATGGCTGACAAAAAAAATGAATGGTTTAGATAAAAAATACCCAACGAATGTAGTATGTGCTATTACTAAATTTTAAGTCATTTCTCAGTATAATATAACGCTTAATAATATATATTCTCATTAAAGTTTAGTGCCTTGTTGTTTCAATATCAACAATATTACACGTAGGTACAAAAATAAATGATGATTTACATTTGGTCAATAACAATAATACTGAAAACAACAACATACTAATATTATTCTTAAAATTGCCACAATATCATGATTTCAGTTCGTTGTATTTATTTTATTGGAGAGTCAATGAGCTACAATAATTGGGATATTTTGCATCACAATATTGTTTAATAGCAATGTTTTTACTGGTGGTAAGTTTCGGCCGTAGCTAGTTACCACACACTACACTGGACTATTGTGTCACCAAGCATGTTCTGAAAACGTGATATTATATATTTAGTAAAGTACGGCAGGAAGGTGTTTCGCCTTTCATATTTGTCCGGCAATACGTCGGCAAAGACTATCACCACTGATGTTGTAGAGGTCTATTTTATAGGTAACCGCTCACCATCAGGCAACTTTATCTAATTTTATTTACCTGAAGCATCAGCTGTTTGTCAGGCGAAGGCTGGCCATACACTTTGAGACGTGGCGCATTAGTTCAAATAAGATTTATTTTTTAATTTATAATGATAAAAATTCTTGGCGAATTAAGTACCAATTTGGCATAGATAATATTATACTCGTATTGGTACTTACACACCAACTAAAAAAATGTTACGAGAAATGAAACCGCAGATGTGATCAAGTCACATAGTAATCATCCTACTTAAATAAAGTCGCGAAAAAAAGTAGTTATAATAAAATAACAAATTCAGCAATGACCGAAAAATTTTGTTGACCTCTCTTAACTTTGTTAACATAGTTAAACGTTATTTTCTGCCGAGGCCTTAATTATTTTGAAATTCCATTTAATAAATTAATTTTATCATAACTTGTTGACTATAATTTTAGTGGGTCTTTCATTATTGCTTACTCAACTTTAGCATTGGACTGAAAAAATATCACTGAAAAGATTTATATTATATATTATTATGATGAATTTCCAAAAAATTTGCAACTTTTTTTATGGGTTATTTACTTTCAAATTTCAGATCGATGTAACTTTTTAACCCGGCAAACGTCGATTTAGAATGTGTATAATAATATGGAGAGTAAGGAGGGTATTACGTGCCCATTTAAATAATTTATTAATTATTGTAATAAAATAAATATAAAATAATGAACAAAATGATCTTTATTTTTAAATAAATGTGAAGTTAAATTATGTCGTGTGTGTGTTGTGTGTGCCTTTCGTGTGTAGTTAGCAATTGTGTCTTATTTTTTTTCCATTCAACCGAATGGAAAAAAAATAAGTCACAATTGCTAACTACACACGAAATGCACACACAACACACACACGACATAATTTAACTTCACATTTATTTTGAGCTATCGGAGTAGTCTAGGACATTTCGCATAGGTCCCCCTGTCTTCATTGCAATCAACCTCAAAGTGCGTAAGAAACCTAAGACTGATACAACTTACAACTCTATCTACATAGATTTTCGTGCTTACTTTTAAGAGACCAAAAATGATTTAAATCTCTATATAATATTATCTAAAAAAGAGTACCTTTTGTTCGTACGAGTCTTAAACTATAATACCAGTTTTAAAGTACGTGTCATAAACTTAAATCGGTGTACTCAAACTTATAACCTCCAACAGAATTGAGTATTCATAGTGGAACTTTATACCCAACGTTAACGCGGGCTTGTGACTCGATTGTTCCAAGACCAACGATTGTGCCAAGTTGGAAGCCTTACCTATGCTCGAACGTTTAGTGGACTTAGGTGCAGTTCTATGCATTTGTCCCACAGAATACCTTATAGTTACTACAATTTTGTTCGAAACTTGTCCTGTTTTGGGGCATTGGCTTTTGAACTTTAACTGAAAAAATATAATACGGTTTCAATACTTGATTAATGAATGAGATTTCATTACAATAATTATATTATGAACCTGGTTAAATGGACAAACAACTCTATATAATATTTATATTTGTAAAAATAGAACTGTTTTTAACTGTTCTTTTTGTCTTTTCAGGTAATGAATTATTATATATTCTACGTATAAGTACCTACATAATATCAGCAACACAGGAGAACTCCTATCGTGACTACGATGATTTGAAAATGTAGCAGAGATCAATTCAAAAGTTCATAGGTATGTGTATTGCGTACTTATTATAGTAACTAGCTGCGCCCAGCGGTTTTACCCGCTGTACCGTAGCCTTTGTGTTATTCTAGGGTCTAAGCTATCTCTAAACTAAATTTCAGCTCAATCGAGCCACCCGTTTAGGCGTGAAAGAGTAACAAACATCCTGACATCCAGACATCCAGACATCCATTCTTACAAACTTTCATGTTTATAATATTAGTAAGATGTTTTTATATATTATAAACGTGAAAGTTTGTAAGAATGGATGTCT